>JAHZMZ010003538.1:0-11159 GCA_027743805.1 Lepidocyrtoides sp. E14 | reverse complement strand
ACACAAAGGTAAAAGACCATTTTACGACGTACACTGAATCATTTGCTATTCTGTGCAGATATATTTTATGTAGTGTGATTCTTTGTTGATGAATGAATTGAAAGGGAGCAGGCAATTTAACGAATTGAGAAATTTAGAAGGAGAGAAGGGTAAAAATTCATTCAATGCTTGAATAGTGAATTTGTGTGTGTGTTATTAGGTAAGCAAGTGTTTTATTGGTGATAGTGATGATGGGGAGAGTGAGCCTTAAATTTGTCTCATTTTCTAAATAACCTCTCTTTCCATTCTGTTCAATTGATGAACGCAAGCAGGCAGGCAGGCAGCAGGGCCAAAGGGAGCACAAAAGAAATGAAAGGGGAAGGATATAAAAAGAGACGGCGGATGACTGATTGTGATAGAGTGAGAAATAAGCCTTGTTGTTGGTTTTCTGTATGCATTCATAAGTGTATAGAGCACGACGCGAAAGGATTTTTCTTGTTTGTTATTTTGTGTTTTTAGATGGATTGATGAAGAGAACCGGCACTATGAGTGGCATAATACATGTACACGTGAAAGGAAAAAGTGCCAATTTGAATTCCATGTAGTTGGTTATAATAATATTCAATCATCGTTGCAGCTTGTCCTTACGTGGCGCTTATTTGATCGTATTGTAGGTGTGTTCATGTGATTAATTTTTGGACAACAACGGCATAAAACGTTCATATACTGATTGGACACAACTCAGCAGTAATGCCATTGTTACTACATACTATGAGATGGATAACCAAGCTAGAATCGATCAGCTAATATTCCTGAATAGCACAGTAGTGGTCCGATGACTATACATACATAACATGCACGCATAAAGTATCCGTGTGGTACAGAAAGACATACGGTTTCTAGTCAAGATGTGGAGTAAAAGCAATGCTGGCGGAGAAAAAAGCTGGAAAGTTAGTTACAGATGTAGATTTACAAAATTCCATTCCATATCCCTGAGTGTACATCCCAACCCAATGAGGTTTGAATGTTTATAATTATGCACCAATATTAACCAAATGGAAAATGTGATTAAGGAAATTAGTCAGAAGAACCACAACCAAGATATCAAAAATGAAAACAACTAAAATATTTCATCATTTCACTGATTGCATTCATGTTGGTAAAAAGCTAATAAATTTTACTTAAACATATCTGTTAATGAAATATCAAAATATGTACATGTGTACATACAACGAGGAGGGTTCTTTTAATGGAAATTAGTTACTTAATATGTCATGTAGTGTTTAAAGTTACAAGAATCGAGAAACTTTTGTTTTATTTCCGTGATAAAACAATATCGTTTTCCACTAGAGAGCACCTGCTGTTTCCGCCGCTGCTCAACTACTACCAGTAGTAGACAGGTATTTCTAATATTGCATTTCTCCCCCTTTAATTTCCTTACACTTGCACTGACTTTTCCTACCTTTCTTACAAAAACAAATAGTCTGTAGTGATGTAATTTGATGATTCAACAATATCGTTTGTAGGTACGTTTCTCGCTCCGCAAGTTGACTGACGTTTGTGTGCGTTTAAATGCGGTTTTGGTACGCTCGTTTCATGTTTCAAAAACAACAATAAAACACGCATTCAGTCATATCAGGTCACATATTACAAAGCAAACTATACCCACCACCAACAGCCAGCCAATCCATCTAACCATCTACCACCAACTTTGAGCAGGGCAATTCGTTGGTTTTTTTGTGAAACGTGATATGCACATTATGATCCGTAAAAATGACTTACTGACTGAAACGCTCTGACATGGCATGGGGTAAGGAGCGGGAACATTATTATTACACACATAATATTATCCTTTACGACATTATGACTTCAACTCTCTATTCCTAGCTCTCCAAATGTGTTTTCTTTACTCTGTGCATCAAGCAAAAGCAAATGACGAATAAACTAACTTGCTTGGCTTTGTGGAACTTTACTTTCTGAAAGAAAAATGGGCAATTCGATATCCACATTTTTATCCAGAAAAGCGATGCAAAGACAGACGAGATTTTTTTTTCAAAATGAAAAATCCAACTACATCGAAGACGAAGATTCATGCTGCGCTGGAGTTATTACTATTATGGAGCTACTAACTGCTCTTCTCCGACTGCTTCTGCAGGTCTGGTTACTGCTGACGAGTCATTTCAAACTAGAAGAATTGCTTCCATTGCTTCTTTTGCTACGAAAACGAATGGATTTTTCTGTTTTTACTCAAAAAAGAAACCTCTACATTTATGCTGCCACTTCATTTTTTTTTGAAACATTCTACTGCACTATGACTTTAGTCTGCTGGCATTGGCTTTTTTGAGTAAGGATAAAAGGAATTGAAAACGTATAAAAAATTTAAAAAGTTGGGCCAGTCATTCTTCCTCTGAAATAGAGAAGAGAATGAAGGCGGAGGACGTAGTGTATGAGTGTATGATCACAAAAAAGGCAAAAGCATTAGTTTAAAGGAATGTGGGAACATGGAGTAAAATGTACAAGGAAAAAAATTTCATGCTTCATTGGTTTTGCACAGTTCACTACCACCACCATTTTTTTTTTCGTTTTTGGTTTTCAAAAGGAAAAGAAGGCAGGAAAAATTGAGCTGTAATATTGAGTAAGTAGCATTACGTTATACATTGTTGGAGACTAAGGAAAAGGAATAAAATGATTTTTTTTTCGTCTGTTCATTTTTCCTAGAGAGAAAAGAAAGGATACTCCTTATTGCTATTATTACACATTTGCTACTTTTGCTTGTGCTACAAATACACTGCGCACACTGCATGGAGTTTATTCTAGCAAGACGTTTTGCCATTGTAAGCATTTTTCAACAGAGAAAACGTTGGTTGGACAGCAGAAGAGATTCTGTTGTTCTCTGGTAAAGCTTGTGTATTCCATATCCTGGCACTTTCGAGCTAGTTATATTTTTGTTCGTATGTACTTACTACGTAAATACATAGATTTCTTTGGCCGGAAAACGCTGTCATCATTATTGTGTCCCTTTTCAAGGGGTTCACATAACTTTTACAGAAGCCGAAAAGATGTACATGTGGTAGAAACCTCATATGTACCATATTCTTTACTCTCTCTCTCTCTGTCGGCTTCACTTTGTGTGCTTTCTTTTGCGAAAAAGCCAAATACACTGAAGCTTGGGCGTATGCATCAACATCAATAAGCAAAAATGCTAAAAGTTGCATTTGCCGTTATATTTGTATCAAACCTATAACTTTTCTTTCACATTTATGTCATTTGAAAAAGGCTGATTGCAACGTTGTTGTCCCGGTTCTGTATGAAAATGGCAGGATGTACCAATATTGCTTGGCATCGAGTTTTAGTATTGACACGGGTACAATACAAAAAGGAATGAGTGGACTGTATTTGGCCGTTGAACATGATTGTAATTCCAATGAAGAAAAATTTTCATGTCCAAGCTACTCTCACATGATTACATTTACACTACCATTTCGCACCATTTTCTTCAAGTCGGCAAACCCACCTTTCGTGTGTTTACCTTATTTCCTTTATTGTATCGTTGTCGTAGGAAGGATGAAAGGAAGGAAGTCGCCAATTTTTTTAAACTCACCGTGAAGTACCTAGAAAAGGAAAACTAGGTCGATGGTACATGTCGTCGTACAATTTATCTTTGGCTCAAAATTGAATATGTGAGCAGGAAACAGGAGATACAACGTATTTTTTTAGCAATTTTTATACAATAATAAACCTAACTTCACTGCTGTTCATTTTTTTTCTAAAAAATCTGCGACATGTACGATATTGCAAAGTGATGATGACCAACCGATGACAAACCCGGTGAACCAAAGGCGAGCAGGTATGAGAAAACGTCTTCAAGTGAAGTAGTAAATACATAATAGTTAGCTTTGTATATTTATGATAACGGCTTTATTTTCAGCATCAGGATGTGGAATGAAAGAAACACATACTTGGGAAAAGAGCTCTTGACCAACACGTACAGAATATACATACCAATTGAGCATGCAACATATAAGTATAGTGCATACAGCGTAAACAGGCAGAGAAGGTGGTGTAAAAGGATCTTACTTCTCTTCTTCACACACACTACTGCCTGTCTCTGCTTTCTCTTCTCTTACCACTACACACAACTTTCCTGCCTTTTAGTATGTTGTGGTTGCATCCATGTGTGGCATCTTTTTCTTCTCATTTTTTTGCTCCAAGTAATAATATGATATGATCCAATTTCAAAATGTGGATGTCCACATCCGCTCTAATGCACAATTTATTTTTTTCTCTCTGTAGCTCCCTTTTCCTTCTTTGAGAAGACCTATTTGCAACGTAATATTGTCTTGTACTATAAGCTATGTGTGAGATATGTGATGTGATCCTTCTAGATCTCCACTGGACTCATTCGAGCAAAAAAAGTAAAAATGAGGACTTAAGGCTTTGAGCCTTCCCTTTTTTTCGTTCCTGTTATCATCGTCGTCGTTGTAAGGTCTTCTGAAAAGGTGGTGGTGGTATCAGTAGTACTCTCATGTCGTATCATATATATGTGTGTACTTAAAGAGTGAAAAGAGGAATTATTACAACCCACCCACGCAATTTAGATCTAGACTCACATTTATAACAGTCTACAGACTGTATCAATAAAGAGAACAACCTGTTTTACAAAAATTGTCTAGTAAGTAGGAGGAGAAGAGAATAGGAAACATTAGAAGAAATTAGAAAGCAAAACACATATACGCTCTTATTCATACTGACCATCTGAAACAGAGAAGGTATTAGTAAACTCTGTTTTTTTCTTCTTTGTTCTTTTATGAAAAAATATATTGGCTTTCTCCGTTTCCCTTGTCTCATTCCACTTTTTAGCCAAGCGAAGAAAATGGAAAAATAAAGCGAGTGAAACGAACAAGGGCAAGTGAACCTTTCATTTCTACTCTCAGCCTGAAATGTTTTTTTTGCGTTGGATCAGTCTGTCTGCCTGCCTACTGCCTTCTGCGCGCCAACAATGATGATGCTTATGATATTCAACACTGAAATGAAATCGAAACCGTCCTTTTTTTGTTTCAGTAGAAAAGGAGAGAAAACTGTACCACTTCTCTTTTTTTGTATTATTCTCTAGTGAATCAAATACACTAGAAAATATACAATATTGTTCGTAGCTGTGTGTGTAAGCTGGTGCGATATTTGAAACAAGAAGAGGGCTCAAAGTTATCGTTCAAGTGTTTACCAAGTGAATATAGAAAGATATGATACCTAATACAAACAGAAAGTAATTCGTAACGCCAGCTCAAACACCTACCTCCTAAAACGAATCTCATATTGAAGAATAATGAATGTTGCTTTCTTCTCGATTTTCATTTTTTCACTTACTTGATGATAGATTGGCACTGCTGCAAGACCAATATTTCAACGGTAAAGTGGCTCTTCTCAGCAAACACTGACTAGCTGACTGCTGCTGGTCCCTTAGCAAATGGTCTCTCAAGAAAAAGGATTTTTTTTTTTCATTTTCGTCACAAGTAAAACACGATCGTAACCCAAAAAAAGTTAAGAGAACGAAGAAAGATGTGCGTCTGGACGCTGATGTGGAAAATGTAAGGGTGCATGCTACACAGACACTCTTTCTCTGTCTAGTTATGTTTTTATTATGTTACTATTATTCTGAGCTGATGATGATGACGATTATGATCCTAAGAGTTAATGGCATTCTCTACTTTTCTTCCACACATGTGCATACAGCCAGTCTGTTTTGAGCTCGATTTGCTCTCTGAAAAATTGGTCAGCCATGAATGAGTTCAGTTGAGTGAGTGCAATTTTCTATTCTTGTGTGCTCCTTTTTCTTTCCAAGAACAAAAAATAACAAGAGGGAGACAAAAATGGAAGAATGGAAAGCTGTACAATAGCAGTAGAGCATGACATGATAACCTTTTATGCGTAATGCTACCGAATTTTTAACATCTCATTCTATTTTGTTCCTGAGATATATTTCTGTGTCTTTTAAATTACTATACTGGTATATGGAACAGAGAAGACAGGATACGGACATGGTAAAAAAAGTGAGATGTGTTAGTTTCTATAAAAAATAATATGTGTTCTCTTTGAAGTAAGTAGAGATCATGCTGATGCTGTCAGGAGAGAACAAAAGAAAAGTAGGTATGAAGAAAATTGTTGCAAAAATAAAATTATTTGGAAGGCAAGAGTAAACTACAAGCTCATTTTCTCCTCTTTTTTTGATGTTGTAATAAATATTATTGAAGACGGAAAAGCCAAAGGGTTTCAATTTTTTCTTGGCTCCGATGGATAATGTGATACAGTTTCTGTGTGGATGGAAGGGGAATAAATGTGTGCCGAGTAAAGTTTTAATGGAGATTACCTTTTATAAAAATGGATTTCATGTTTCAGGAGAGTTTCGGTTGAGTATCATGAGCACGAGTGTAGTAGCTGTTGCTTCTTCTTTGAAGAGAGCGTGTTCATTTTGTATGGTAGCTTATGCAGCGTTACATTTGTACGGGTAAAAAAAATGATATTAAGTCATTTACTAAACTTTCTGTGCTATGGGCTATTCTTATGGGAAAATGCATTTATCCTTGTTTTTCTAGCTTTTAACTCAAGAAAGCATAAACGAATAAAGTGATTTACTCTCAACTGTAATTACAAATAGAAGACTTCTTTCAGTCCAAGTTGAAGCTGCCAAAAAGCAAGTTGTTTGAGAACTGCAGAGCTCTGAGAAGTAGACGATAAGGCGCTCCTCTCTGTTTACAACGAGTAAAACAATCGAAAACAGGATTGTAAAGAGTCAAAACAAGACAATTTAGATAGGACCAACTGTAATGTTATAAAAAGGGTCATAAAACGATTCACAAGCTCGATAATATTATTTCAGTTTCTTTGATTTTTCGGAGGAAACAGAAGCAATTCCTTGTTTTACAATAATGATGCCGTTGTTATTGCTTGCCGATCATGTTTAGAGTAGTAGTAAGAAACTTTATTATAGGAGTAGCATGAGTGTGCTCAATAATGCTAACGTTGTAGATTGCACACTATCGATTATCACAAGGACAGTCTCCATCACTATAATATCATCAGCAGCAGTGAATCACACTGTGAGCATTATTGACTTTTTGTTCGGTATAAGAAGAAGCAATGCGGACATGCCTGTAAGGTCACATGATTTAATGGTGAAGATGAAGAAGTTGAGAACGGGATCATTATCAGAAAAGTAATAAACCATTCAAATAATAAAAATCTCCTTTCGTGTAGATTCTTGAGATGACGACCTCGGCTGTCTGTCCCCTCGGCATGCATGCATATGCCATCATTGGACAACAAAATATTATATAGTGTCCACAACCTAAACTAGTTAAATTCCGAATAATATGATGTGCAATGCAAGAATGTTTGTTCATTTGTGTTACGAATAAACCATGGCCTTTATATCCGCACCATAAACAATCATATTTTTGTTCAAATATGTAATTGGGCTCATGAATAAAGGCTCGAAATAAAGTTTCTATACTTCGAGTTAAAATCACAGAATATTGTTTGGAACATGAAACCGCAGACAGCTAGACAGCCCAAATTTCTTAACAATTTTATACCTTCTGGCCATATATTCCTGCAATCATTTCCTTCTTTGTCATTATTCTTCGCCTCCGATCTATCAAGAAAATAATAATTGTAATGATGTCGGCCTTCTTTCTTTTTACAACCAAACTTGTCATTGTTTGTGTGCAGTTCAGATTTTATTCGATTCTGGGAAACAGAAAACTGATAATGCGACAGTAAAATCAACGGCAAATATTTATCGTTTTAAACAAAGATCAAAATTTAATGTCAGCTTAAAAAATTTTTAATATTTAGAATTTTTCTACCGAAATTGGTTGTGGTGATTCTGCCTAACAATGAGTTCCATTATGTTAAGATTATTTTTGACCAGTGTTTGCCATAAGAAAACCACAAAATAGTGCAAAAGTTGTATAGGTAATTTCAAGTATTTTATCCTGTTCTTGAACTATGAATCTTTAGAGCAATGTATACTATCATATTTATGGTATCGAATCTACTATTCCACTCTTTTGAGAAATAAAGCTGAATCTTAATGGAGAAAGAAAATTTTATTTTATTAGGTTCAAGCGCAGAGAGACAGTGTCCTCTTGAATGGAGACTCACAGGCTGACATGCTTTACCAAGAAAAAAACAATGACGCTAACATAAATATTAGATCGGTAATGATAATAATAACAAAGTCAACAGAGAAAAAAACTTTTTTCATTCTACTGGTCGTTTTCATCTTCTTGGCAGAACATCCCATCCTTCTCTTTTACCACTACCGCCACAAAATAATATTTTGAGATGAAATATTGTTACACATTGGCATGCAGGGTGGCTCCTCGTTCTTCTCACTCTAGACACACAAGACGACCCTTCCTCTTCTCATTTCTTTCTTCCTAATTCTATTTTCAAAATGAAACAATAAAAAATATTCTCCATGACCAAAACACAGAGGAAATATCTAAAAGACAAGAAAGTAGAAAACTTTTTTTTTAGTACTGTCGATCTGGAGCCGCACTACATCATTATCACAATTCCTTAACCACATCATGTAGCAACATGAGTAGTACAACGACAAAACTGTAAGACAAGAAGACCAAGCCAAAAGAATCGTGAAAGCGGTCGCAAACTCAAAACCAAACTTGCACATGATTTGATTCACTGTTTCTATTCTAGCCGTCCGCCTCTTGGTCTGCCTGTGCAGTAAACATGGTGAATACAAAAGGCATCGACCTACTCTCACATACTAAAATTTTTGTAATGTTACATCCAGAACAATCGTCTAGATTCTAGGAAGTATGCATTGGATTGGAAATTGAGAAAATAGAAAATCTGATCGACACATTCTCAACTGGAGAGCATGCACAGATAAAACCAACAAGCACTGAAGCAACAAACCCCAAGTCAGTGTTGATCATTCAGCAATTCAGCTCCTTGTTCGCAGTATAAAAAAACATTATTGCTTCCTTAATCACAAATAGGAACCTCATATTGGCAAACTGCGCTGCTAAAGTATGTATATCTGTACATGGCAGTTGTTGTAACAAAAGCAATAACATTCAGGACACATTATCATCACCAGAACACTATGAAAATACCAAATCTCACTGACTGGAGTGACTACAGTCACTACAACCGTTGTGGTAGTAGGTTTTATTAGTTTAAATGGATACGGCTTCTATTTCTTGTCTTATGTTTTTGCATGCAGTTTTAATGCCACCGCGCAGTGGAGGCATCTCCCATAAGTACTAATTCTCTCTTCTCATCTCATCTTCTGCGTGCAAGGATAAAGCACACGATCGGTCGTCAGTCGTTCTCATCATTATAATGTCAAAGGGGCCAAGTCAACGGAAAGTGTGTGGCATGCAAAAATACGGATATACATATACAATACCTAAGTTTGTTTTACTCAAGCTTCTTATGGTACGTATGTATATACCTACAACGAGACATGTACGACTTGTACGAGTTTCGATATGTGCATTAGGAACAGAATTTCAATAATATATTTAGCAATAAAAACAAAGTAGTCAGTAGTGCATGTTCCATCGCATTTATACGACTCACATAAAACTTGGACATGCATGCACATTTAAGTAGAACCGACTTTACTAGAACAAAAAATGGACAGGTCAAAAAAAAGAACATGGGCTGATTTAACAACCTCGTTTCAGTTGTCTCTGCTTGTGATTTTGCTTCTATGATCTTTGAAGAATCATGTTTTCGTACATTTTTTTTGTTTGAGAAAATACAAAAAGAAGTTGTACAGACGAGGAAGGAAGAAACGTGAGTTTTGACTTTGACTACCCAAGACGAAAAAATGTTGAAAACAATGCTTGCTTGGTTGAGTCTAGCTATAAGATGCATGCGTGAATGTTTGACTCGTAGTGCTGTGTCATGATTCTTTTATCTTTCTACCTTTTCCGACGAAAACGTTACAAAAATATAAGCTTAATATGAACATTGTTCCAATTTTTGGAGGAAAAATAAACAGATTAAACTTATCTTTATAGCTTTGTTCAGAATGAATAATGAATTTGTAAGGCAAAACTGTCTCAAATGTAAAGAGTGAATAATGAATATCTATAAGTAGAAAATTTATACTCTTTTGGTCAGCTACTTTGTTTGTTCACTGCTGTAGACCTTAGATACAAATAAAACTAAAAATGCAGTAGCACAATCCTGCTCGTTTCCCTTCTTTCTTATTGAACACTAAACAGTTTTTAAGCCCATCAGCCAAGCCTCTAGCCTTAAAAGGCCAAACCAATATAACAACGAAAAAAATCAAAGAGTAAAGTTAAANTCTTATTGAACACTAAACAGTTTTTAAGCCCATCAGCCAAGCCTCTAGCCTTAAAAGGCCAAACCAATATAACAACGAAAAAAATCAAAGAGTAAAGTTAAAAGTAAGGGGCAATACAAAAAGGATGAAATGAAGAATAGCCATCAATCTGATGGTTGTATTGTTGCTTCTCTATGATGTCGGTGCGATGGTGGTATTCTGGTTTCTGGTTTGCCTAATAATATGATTTTCTTATAAGAATCGATATTATTACTAAAATATAGCCTGCAGCAGCTTTACTCTTCTTCATCCCCAAGATAAATTTTATGTGCACACACACAATCTTACACAAAAGTTATATGGATTTGTTATATTGCCTATGCATTCTAAGATTTGTTTCATTTTTTTTCCTATTTCATTGTTCTTGTTGATCATCGTGATCACAAGAAGGAAACAAGCTAGCTTTCTACAACAGAGCCCTACCTAGTAAAAAAACAGGAGAAGGAACGAAGAAACAAAAACAAGAAGAGTTTTAACCCTGCCACACTACCAGTAAACTTGGAATGGCAGGTAGTAGCAGCAGCACTAGTTCTTTTTACTATTACATATTTTTTTTACAAAAGCAATATAATATGTAGAAAAATCAAGTAGGGTGAAACAGAAACGACAGAAGAAAAACGAAACCACCTCCAATAAAATATCCATCTTTTCCTCTTTTTGCTGCTCTCTGATGTGGATAAGTCGTTTGTCAATTTTTCGTTGCAGTGAGTTTCGATTCGATTCCCACAAGTTTATGTCATAGTCATGGGGTTTTGTTCAGGCAAAATAAGACGAATAAAAGATGCACATAATAATA
>JAHZMZ010003537.1:0-23783 GCA_027743805.1 Lepidocyrtoides sp. E14 | reverse complement strand
TTACTCGTGCAAAAGTGGTATGGGCACGACAGGGTTTCGGACCGACGGGAGAGGGTTTAACAGCAGCTATACATTATAATTATGATACATAATCTCATCTCGAACAGCTAGATGGGTAATGGGTACTTACACAGCATTGTGCATCATCGCAGGAGAACGAGTTAGGTGAGTGTCTAGCTAGGTCTCTAAACGCGATATGAGTTAGTAACAAAGCTTTTTTCAGTGTTCTTCTTGACTTTGACTATGATTACCTTAATATGAAAAAAATAATACACAAAGCAACTAAACAAGCGTTGATGATGATGATGATGATGATGGTTAGCGATGTGTTTGATTGAACTGGTAATAATTCGATGCACTGGTGAACTTTATACGATATCTAAGACGTCGGTCCGTCTTTAGGACGCTGACGTATCCACTGGAATCTATAGAGAGGTAAATTTTGGAGACTACCAAAAAAGGTAAAGTGCACATACTTTGCCAAGTTAGAAAGAGGTTGATTTGTAACCAAATAGCTTGAATTCATTCAGAAGAAAGCTAATAATATGAAATTAAATTCAATCATTTTTATAGATCATGATGTTGATGCAATAAAACTATTCATTTTTCTACACACAGTTTCTTTATTTGTGTGTTTACTTTTACATTGTATAATATGGCGATAGTTTTCTGCTAGCGTAGCGTACAATATTATAATAACGCTTATATACCGACAGGGATACGTGCTGCCTGGTCCGTAGCTGTTCTGCAAGAAGCGAAGCAAAGCGATATTCTACAAGATTCTGGATCGTATTGATCGTGAAGCAGAAACAGCGTATATATGGGAAGCGCTATACGCAAAAATTTTTTTTATAGGGATAATGTCTGGTTGGTTGGTATTTGGTATACATTGGTATTATGGATAGTTTGTGATAAAAAAGCTACTATAGCTCAGCATGCGCGATATATGTACATAACAACAGGAAAATTGAACGTAGAAAACTCTGGATTTCTCATCTCGCCCTTAGTATAAAAGCAATGTCACGTCATCCTCAGACTTCAGTTTCCTTCGGAGACTCAGCGGATAATGTGGTTGGACACATCTTGGTAGAGACGGCATTTGAAAGCGCCTCTGATAGCATTCGAGCTTCAGAGAGAAAGCTAGGACCCTCAGTCAAAATTTCGCTTTTGTCTATGTTCGGGTTGGCCGTTCATAGGAAACATTTCCGAAGAAGGTGTAACACGAAACCTGGGTAGATCTGGTTAGGCTCAAGTGAAAGTGAAATTTCCGGGGTACCCTTTGCAGGGTATGCCTGTGGGGACTTGAAGAGAACAGAGTCAAAATAAGAAAAATGTAGCACAACGAGAACATTCCCCAGTCGTGAAAAGGGGATCATCTCATCGTCGAAATCGCATCACACAAATAAAAGGCCAAGTATAAAAGATACACAGATGAAGATTTTGTTTTTCAAAAAAAAGAGTTAAATCCTTCGCACTTATGGTTATATTAACATTTCTGTCGTGAGCGCGTAGTGGAAATATTGACAGTTTGCAAAAGAACTTGTTAATAACTTGAGCCAGTTTTGTAAAAGTGAAATGAAAAAAACCGTTTGCAGAAACTAAAGAGAAACAAGTTGCGTTGCTTTGTGATAAACAATTAAGCTTGAACAATATCTAGTAGTAAGATAGTACTTTGATCAACATCATCGCGTGCCACTCGCTGGTTACAAGGAGAAAAGGTTCCTTGAGGTACATGGGAAAGTAGAGAGTACGAGTGGAGTACTGGCTGGCAGAAGACCATAGCCAAGTTGCAAATGGGGGTTATGTGATCTCTCCAATTTAATGGGACAGGGACTTCACCAACAACACTATTGGTAAGCACTGAAAAATATTTCATGCCTAACTTTAAGTATCACACGAGCATTTTCATACATTCATTCATCATAAACCACTTTCTCTGATTCTGATTTCCCATAAAAACTACAACATACATGCATGGACTTATCAGTAATTCATGACTAATTATCTTGAAACAGGATGGCATAGTGGAGAAAGCGGTGAAGGTGGTGCATACGTGAAGGGGCAAGCAGCTCCAAGGCGCCTGGAGCTCTTGTTTTAGCTGGGAATGAGGTGGAGGTAGCCCATGTGAAGTTTCCGAGTCCATAGCACACACTGCATATCATCAAACCATCCGTTAAGACCTTTCTAGAAGCAGATAGCGACGCAACCATCGCCAGGAGAGGAGAAAAGAGAGACGAGAAACTTTTCACTCGCACAAAAAGGCAGGAACAAAGGCACGCAAGAAAGCAGAACATATAGCGTAGCTAGCAAGCTGTGTTGACGGCGAGGAGGGGAGGACGCGCTCTGTTCATGCATAGTTGAACAGCTTCACCAGCAGATTTATCGTAAATTTTTACTTTGCATAAAAACCATCCACCTTTACTTTAAATAGATTTACATACGTACCGGAAGGCATTTACTATATTGGGACAGTTACAATTGGAGTGATCCAGTAAGTCTGCAAATTAAACCTTTTATTGATCTCTTTTAATATACTTGGTCACAAAGTGTGCTTTTTGAAGTCAAAGTCAAAACACTGACCAGTTCATAATAAATTAAAGAACTTTATATTTGTTTTTTTTCAGAAACTAGCTGGGAGACGATACAGCTGGCGGGGGGCTGTTGGACCACCATTCCGTAGGTCCTCTGGGTGTGGCCGAGGGCCGGGATCCCCCTGCGTTGCCAGCTTCCGCGCAATCCAACAGGATAACAACAAGCAAGAGGCCGCTGATCTCTCTGCAAAGTAGACCATGTAGTTTACATACGTCTATTTCGAATTAGCCTGATCTCTTATCTTTCTAAATATTCATTTCTCATCTTGGTCATCATCACTATCTGAGAAGGAAAATTTCGATTCACCACTTTTGAATGGGCCTCTCTCTACAAATAATTTTGCTTGTTTGAGAAACTATATCATCAAAATCATACATTATCCTTGTCGCCGCTCGTCTCATCATTGAAGAGCATTAGAACAATAATAAAATCATTACCTATAAACATATTTTGCAATTAATTAACCACAAAGTCAGCCCACCGACTGGACCAGCCCTGGACCTCAGCGCTAGCTTGCAAAGGATTACAAGTAATAACACAACATCGTTAAAAAGGTATCCTAATAGGACATCGATTAACTTTTGGTCTACACCATTTTTGCTTTTAAACTGGTAATGCAATAATAAGACCTATGCAGTAGTAAGTTCACTTACCTATATACCAAATATTCCTACATAAAACCGATTACACTACTATAAGTGTTGCTTTAAAAGATACGTATAAACTGTATCAAGACTACAACAAAAATCAAAAAAAAAAAAAAAAAAAAACATTGCGCAAGCTTAAGTTTCTTGTAGAATTGGTAAGGTAGAATTATTGCCAGTATATTTTCTGGAGGAAAAGGGAAGGATATTGTAAAGCAATATTGTTTAAAATAATATATTTGTTCGTTCACCTAATTTCTTGATAAAACCATCGGTTTGCCATATTCCTAAGGGCTTTGGATACTACGTAGTGTTAAGTATAATCTTTTGGGGCGTATTGCAACAGATAGTTATTATTATAAATAATATTGCTATATATAGCATCCTAAGTTGTTTAATCATATTGGTGTCTATTTAACAATATCCTGATTGGGTTTTAGGACGAGGGAGAGTTTGTACACCCTAAAATTTCACACGAGGCTTTTATTATATATTAAATAGCTATTATAGATAGACTACAAATTAGAATATTATAGTACTTCTTGAGTTGGTGTAGCAGGCAGGAAAAGTCAGGAAAGTTTATCGCATTTGGTTTAAAATTGTAACAGTTTAGAAAGTTGAGGAGGAAGAGAGTTTTAAATCAAAAGTCAGACATTTAAGTGATCTTTGTAGAAAAAAAAATAGAGAAAAGAGGATTTGGTGGAATCGAGTTGCTGCTTTTGGAGTA
Organism: Lepidocyrtoides sp. E14; assembly: GCA_027743805.1. Taxonomy (NCBI): domain Eukaryota; kingdom Metazoa; phylum Arthropoda; class Collembola; order Entomobryomorpha; family Entomobryidae; genus Lepidocyrtoides; species Lepidocyrtoides sp. E14. Next base: position 19,820 of record JAHZMZ010003537.1, on the reverse strand, counting down.
GGAAATATAGGTTAGGTCTCATAGGGTAAGTTATAGATTAATGATAAGGTATACGATCTGATAAGAGAAAAAAAGGAAAAAATACGGTAAAGTTGCATAAACGATCAGAGGAAGAGCTGTGTTTAGTTGAAAGACAGTGAGGAAGATTTTTTCGATTTTTGACTGAATAGAGAGAAAAGAAGTGGAAAATATATACTTACTTGGCTACTCGTATAAGGGAAATATATAAAAGATTTATAAGTATATGAATGGTTACTATATATATTATATATAACCATTGGACAAGGCTGATTAGATAGAGTGGCCCTCGGGTCGTTGAAAAGCAAGTAAATTTAAGGGCTTTATGGTATCGGCTAAAATCTTACAGTTGCAAATAGGGCACTAGGTGCGACAAAAATAGGAATAGTACAGCACTTTCCAAAGCTATATTCAATAAGTCACATCACAAGTATTAGACAAGAAAAAGCCACAAAGACAAATTTTTTTTTGAAATTGATTCTTGAAGGAAATTTTTTAAAACTGCACATATTGGAACCAGTTGGTTTGGGCAGAATAAATACAAAAATCAACACAAAAACCAATGATTTGATTCCTTACAAAATTTCAGGCCAGTTACCCGTGTATGCAAAATTGTTGAAAGGTGATTTTACGATTACAGATACTTAGGTTAAGTTTAGGTTAGGTTTAGGTTAGGGCATCACTTTTTTTTTAAGGGGTAAGAAGATAAGGCTAGGGAAGATTAGTTTGATATAAGAGGGAAACCTTGATAAATAACAAATTATTAGGTTTATCGACACAGATCGCTCAGAGTGAGTTTTCGCTTTTCCCACAGTTTCATTGTGGTTGATTTTTATCGGCAAGGCAAGGCCATTGTAAAAAAATATACAGTAAAGGTCGTTGGTTGACATCATACACGGCAGTAAGTAAAATAAGTACATTTTAAAACGCACTTTTAAACTTTTCTTTTAGTCAGATTATAGGGCTACTTTATTTCAAGAATAAGCAGAGCAGGACAGTTACAACATCGGAAAGACAAAGGGGAGAGGTGGAGGGGAAGGGGAGAATAAGGAGAATTATTTCTCCTAGGTACGTTTAGCTGTAGAATAAATAAATCAGTAAGTTATGTCGTTTTAAGGCAGATAAGCAAAGTGCATTTATAGCTTGTACACTTTCACTTTACCACTTTAGGTAAGCAGGTTAAAGGATAATCAACTCATGCGCGCGGGTAGATTCCTTAGGCATTGTTAAGTATTGCGTTGCGTTGCTGAAATAATTCAACTCACATTAAGGCAGGGGCAGCGTGAGCCATCAAATTAAAGACCATCGACAGTTCCAAGTCAAAAGTTTTGATCTTCTTGTCTCCTGCTCCTTTTTTGCTTATTTAAAAATAAGTATTCTCATAAGGCCAATTATCTAGTTACACAATTGTAAAATACATAAAAAATATTGGAAAGGGTTAAGGGGTTATAGCACTGTTAGAGAGTCAGTATTAGCCATTAAGTCCTTTAGGTTAAGGCTAGCTTATAGGGTAGGTTAATTAAAAATGTAAGGAAATTTAGGAAAGCCAGGATAGATAAACTTCAATAGAAGCAAATCGAAAGTTGGAACCGAAACGTTAAAACCGCCAAGAGCGTGAAAATTGATTTCTAAAAGGTGAAATACAAAGTAAGGTAGGACTCCATCCAGAGCTGAAATGCAAATATAAAAATAACAGTACAAAGAAGCGTTGTTTTATCTGAAGGGAAATTTCAAGAAAGTTATTCAAGTTGGGGTATAATATCAAATAATATAGTTTTAGTTAAGAATAATAATAAAAAGAAAAGAACTCGGTCGCGTCATTGTAATGACCAGCGAAGTTGTATTGAAAGAAAAGTTTTCATTGTGCTACATTTTTCATTAATAGGGGAAGAATTAACATCAAGAAGATATTTTGACTTTAATAAGAAGAGAAAATTTCACGATTTTCAGTGCAGTGCGATAGAGGACGCAATTGCTAAATTTTGAGCAAGGGAAATAGCTTTCAAGTCGGGTAATTTGTGAGCAAGTGTAAAAAAGTGACGTCAGGTGAACATCGGGGCTTGTGCGAGATTTTTAAGGAGAATATCATGTTAACATGATCTAAAAATTACAAAAAAAACATCCACGTGGAGTTTAACTGACTGACTAAAAACTTCTGAACAATTTGTTATAAATATATTTCTCGAGAAGAGCGCATCTACATTGACTGATTAAAAATCAACACGGAAAGAAGAAAAAGAATTTACATTTTTCTATAGACGCATTACAAATCGAAAAAGTGAAAAGTGGTTATAAATAATTGTAAAAAAAGAACAATTTTTATTATACTTACACATTTGTACAAAACGGTGAAAATCGATATTATAACACATACCTACTATAAAAGATATATTCAATATACACACTAATAACGAGAGAAATATTATATATAGTTTGTATACATATTTGTAAAAAAAATCATTTTTTGTAAAATAGTCGAAATGTAATCATTCATAATCATTGTAAAAAAAATTCTGTTCAATTTAACTTTCACTTTAAATCCCAAACCAAACTTCTTCTTTTCTCTTATTTTTTCTTTCAAACAAAAAATTTAGGAGCATTGCGGGGTTAAATAGTCAAACTAAATCTGCGGTTTAGGTTAAGGCTAGGTTAGGTTTCGTTAGGTAGGATAAGTTGCGGGTCCGGGGGTTTTTGGGGGTTATTTGATATTGGTGTTGTATGGGGGTATACATTTGATAGGGTTAAGGTTTGAGTAGGTACGGTAAACAAACAAAAAAATTTGTTTTCACCAGACTTAAATAATTCGGATAAGATTAATACTTCACATTATTGTCTTTACCTCAAGTAATAATAATAGTAGTTATTAAAAAAGCGTCCTTTTTCTCAATTTTGGTTAATAAAGGTTTGAATTAAAGCTATGGAAAGCTCTCCATCTTAAATCAGTATAAATATTGTACACGATATGGTTATAAATTTTTGGCATTTTGTTGTAAGATCAGATTTTTGGATGCTCAAGAAAGAATAGAGGCAAAAGTTGACAGTTATTTAATGTAGGTAGTCTGACTTGACAGGAACTCTGAAATTCCCATTTCTTTAAATATTTGAAAGTGATTAGTATTGAGAAGGTAATAGTGTTAATAAGAGGGGACGAGAAGTGGGTGGGTAGGGTGGTAAGTTTTAAGGTAAAATGATAAGGATAACATAGTTACTTAACAATCAAAGTGACGATGTCCTTCTTAAAAATTCAAAGGTATCTCTTAAAAGCAGCTGCAGTTAACATCAATCTGTAATTAAAAAATAGTACTAGCCTTCGAAAAAATACAGAAGGACATCGTCACTTTGATATATACTTGATATCACTATATCTGATGATGAGTTAGGGTTAAGATAAGAACAATATCGCTTAGATTTATTCGCTTTGATTACACAATTACACACTAACACTTTTTTGGTCAATTTTTATTCTTGTTGAATGTAATGGTAGGGCTGTAGTACAATATTGATACTGAAAATAAAGATAAATACTTGGTTACGACATCTGATACAGATATCTTACGATTAACTGAACTAAATTGTTACATGTAGATCATTATTTCATCCGTAATTAAGATTAAAACGCCTAATACACATACAATTTATTTCAAAAACTTAGTGACCAGTGGTAAGAAATTTAAGGAAAGGGATTATCTTCATCATGGGGAATCATAATATAGTTTAGTGAAGTCACGTAAAAATGCAATTTTTAACGGAGTCCAGTAGTAAAAGATAAGAATTTGTAGATGGTAGCCGTAAATTCACTTTAATAGTTAAGTATTATAATAAGCTGTTAAGCTTTATACCAACCTTTGAATTGAAAATACTATAGACTATGTATTGAGTAAGCCTTCAATGTACTTCACTTCATATCTGTATATTCCATCTATACAACTTTGACTCTACTTAACTTACCATCTCTAGAAGTAAAAATTCTAATCTGTAATGTGACTTCCTAACTTTTACCATTTTAAATAATTTCAAGATAAGTATAATATGTGCTTAATGGATAACATGCACAATGGTTAAGCTCATACTCATAAACTGTCTCTAGATAAGTACCGCAGTTAATTGGCTCATCTGTTCAACTTTCTTTATCTTCACTGTCCCTCAACTGTTTTTTGTTTAAAAATGATAATTGGCTGAACCAAAAGAAAATTGTATCTTTTTCAAAACTGTAATTTCTGTTTCTCAACTACACGAGAATTGGTTTATGATTTTGTGTAAATATATACGTCTCTGATTATGTTTGATTAAAATATATTAAGTTTGGTATAGGGTTTTCCATTCAACTCTTTTGTTATCAACTAATTGGCTTCATAAATCAAAATAAAAAAAAAAACTTAATAACCCTACTCTGTGTATAGTGCTTTTTTTGCGAAATTTTGCATCATTCATTTTTCATTACCATTATTACGGAAAACGGAGTGAAGCATTAATAGTTGTCTCTTCATGAAATCCAGACTTTCATCATAAAACTGACAGACCGAAAAGACCGAATGTATGTTGGGTGGAATTACAATTTTGGGTGAAAGTACCACATTACATGCATAATGTGTTAATTAAATTTTTTTAAAGAAAAAAACAACACATATTTTTGCAATCTTTTTTATTCAAGTGTTTAACTTGGTATTACAGTAATAATAAGTCGTCTTTAATGCTCCAATAATATTTACCGTGTAGTTCTGTAAACAACGGCAAATCGTAAGTATACCTTATAGTCATAAATATTTCGTAAATATTGAGTATACAACGATTATTTATTTCCACCAGCCCTAAATGCTATCCTACTTAAAAAGCAGGTAGGTATTTCTGTACAATGTACAATAGCAAACAATGAATCCATAAACATAGAGTTACATGATGTAATTTTTTATTTTGTATGTTGTAATCTTAAATTCCAACAAAATACACAAATATAAGATGCGAGTTTTCACATGATGACGATGATGACAATCCAAACACTACTTGGTTTTGTTGTGGGTACTTAGTTATTGTTAAAAATGGTGCTAAATACAACTAACAATTTCACTACCACCAAGAAATCACACATGGGAAACAGCGGCAGCAATTTTATCATATCTGTAACATGAGGAAAGAAAATTTAGTATGAAGCATCATTTTCAATGAAAATGATTAACAAGAGAATTTTTTTTTAATGAAAATTTAATGTACCTGTTTAAAATTTCATCTTCCACATCAGTACGCTTCCCTCCCCAAGGGTTGAATTGAGACTGAGGATTGTTTCGCTTTCCATACAGGTGAGGGTGAGACATTGACATTGGGGATGCTCTCTTTTTCCCACCCCATGCATTGAAAGTGGGCCCTCTTTTCAGTAGACGATCGTAAACTGTTGCGATGTTGGCGCATAGAGGGTATAAATCATCTGGGTTGATAATGGACAGGAGATCACTAACGGGACCCATAAAAAGGTTGGCAGGCAAGCGTTGAAACAGTATATCTTCATCAGGTTCCTCCTTTACCCCCATCACAGGAAGCCATTGAAGAGTGGTGAGATATAGGGAAAGTATTGATGCCACCACGATGAATTTCATTTTGCTAAACAAAAACGGATGTGAGTCATTATAATAGCAAAACAATCACTAAACATAATAGGGCGAATGGTAACTTACATTTTTAATTACGAAGAAAGATAAAAAAAATATTTATTTTAAACAAATTCCTTTGCTTGCTTGAGTTAAAAATAAATGTGCTGTCAATGCAAAAACTGATAACTGAAATACTTTTTACTAGTTTTTTAAAAATTTAACCTAATAGCTGCAGAAATCTAATGAGATGGGATAGGGCTGTGTCACAATACCCCACTCGACGAATAATCTGTCTCTTACCTTCACCCTGCTAGTTCACCGTTACTATTGTCTTCAGGGTTTCTCTGTCGAATGATGATGGACAATTTGATGTCTTCACCTTTTTATATGGTCCCTTAAAACGCAATATGTCATGATGTCCTTTGACAGCAGCGACCCAATTAATAATTCCAATTTTGCAACTTAATTTAATAAAGCAAACTATGAGACGTAAGCAATGCTGCCCTACCTACCGTTCGACTCTTTCACTACAATATCACAGATATGGAAATAAGTATAAATATCATAGTAAAGTAATACGTACGTATTGCTTTTGAAACAACAATGTCTTGAAGCAATTTTATTAAAATAATGCCATACTATGTTGTCCCTACCACAGTCCCACGTACCAAATATTGTATATCATATCATTCTGGATTTCATTTTTTTCACTATTTTATTGTTTTTTTCTAGGTTCTAATTTTTAAATTTCTAAACCTCCGTTAAGCAACATTACAAAAATGCATTCGTTTTCTCCCTGAAGATCACGTAAATAATAGAAAACCTGCAGTTTTTCGGCTTCTTGTTCCTTCCAAATTTGCCAAGAACACATTTTCTGTAGCGTAATAATTGAATGAGCATGAGTAAAAATAATCAAACTATAATAAAAAAAACTAGTTTTGCTAGTATGGCGGGTGCCAGAAGTCAGACCTCGCCATACAGGGCAATGGTCCCCTTAAAGTTGTATGAGAAACATACTTTCGGTTTTTTGCCCATAATATTATGCGTTATGCTACCTTTTGTATCAAATTATATTATAATTACAAACTGCGTATATGCATTTCGAATATTTGTTGTGTGGGTTGACGTACGATACATCAAACGGTTATTTTTTACTCCGCTTCAGACTTTCTCTTTTGAACTTCAAACAAAGGGAGCCATAATTAATACAACAAACGAGGAAAAATGGATACCGTACGTTACCATTTAAAATTGAGACAGCCACTTTGATTTTGAGCAGTATAATATGAGCTCGCGTTAATTGAATAAGGTATTGAAACAAGATTCCAGCTCCAGCTGCCTGTAAAGAAAATATCATCAATTTTTTTAAAAAACATGTGCCCAAGTATCCCTACATAACTGGAAGGACAATTTTTTATCAGGCCTAGTTGTATATGATGTAAGTAAAATGGCTCCTACACACACTACACATTTCTAAAAACTCAATTTGTCACTTTTAAAGTTCTAGTAAGACGATTTTAAATATTTTTACCATCGATAAAGTTTATAAATATTGCTACGTATATGTTATGAAGATTGAAAGCGAATAGAAAGAAAATAGTTTAACAACAAATGAAGGTTATCATCAATGTTCAACTTATACTTTATTATTATTGCTTCCAATACATTTTGTTTTTCTAACAACCTATTATACTGTATATTGGACAAATAAATAGACATAACAGGGAAAATTTACTACGATACACAATTTTTAAAAGTCCTCTGTACAATATTTTGTCCATACCATTAATTAACGATATTATGGAACCTGCGTCGTTACTCATTAGCTTACTTAATACAATATATATAAGTTACAAAAATGAAGATAAAATGACTGCTGCTTAATTTTCAAAATTTTTTAGCAATAAATGACGTCATATACGTCCTACTACTAATTGGTTATCTGTAATTTTTTTGGTATTTCATGTCGTCGTGGGCCACACTTAATGCTACACTTAGACCCTCTTCATCTTTATACATTGGTATTAGAAATACGGTGTCTACCTTCATAATATTATATTTATTAGTTGGTGAAATTTTATTTCGAAATAATAAAAGTTTCATGGCTGGAATTTGACTTTCTCCAATAAACGAATATTATAACACAAGACGCGTACGATTTACACTGCAACTTTCTCCGTTAATACAATTCCTCATCCTCTGGCAGCCCAGAAGGGATTGTTAGGATCTACTGGCTTTCCATCTCGTTTTCTTACAGCCTCGCCATCCCAAGACGATAGTGCATCTATGAAAATTGGATGTTTGAAATTCAAAATTTGAATTTCAGGTTAACTTTCAAGAAACATAATAATATTGCTTAAAAAATCTGGTACAAGTTCTTACTCAAGATGCTCGCTAAAAGAGATTTAGCCTGCTCCCTTCTGCGGAGAATGTCTCTGTCAAGCAGTTCCGGCAGTCCATCATCATCATCCTGCCATTTGCCCGAGAGAATGTCATCGTCTGCTTTGATTGCAGTTCTTCCTCCTGAACGTCTTCCTCTTGTTGGCCAAAATGGCTTGCTGGGATCGTTGGGATCCTTCCGATTGAAGTTTAGCGAAATTGTATTAAAACGTAATGATTACTGTTACGAATGGAATTGGTGATAATAAAATGCTATTGAATAAAGCTTACCTGTTGCTGATTGCCGGCTACGTGATGGTATAAGCAGTAGAAAGTGACCACAAATATAATGACAAATTTCATGGCTGTATTGTACCTATATACAAAACGCAAAAAACAAAAAACTGTAGTGCAGATTTGAAAATTACTGGCTGTGTGGAAGGAAAATTCACTTAAATTTCACAGAAACCTGATTTATGCACTGGAAGTTTTACACAAAGTTTTATCTTGCCTCCTTCCTCATCCCTCCAATTCAGCACTAGTTGCAGTTACAATCTGAATAAAAATCTGCAATTTTTTTCCTTTTTATATGCCGAAATCTTGAGATACAATCAACGAAACCGAAAACAAAAAATATGAAATATTCAGTTTAATAGTGGCTTATCAGCAGCCAAACAATATATCGTTCAAAATATACATGAAATAAAACGTGGGTGGTACATTGTATTTTTCAACTTCTTTTCCAAAGTGTGAAGGCAATGTTTCAGTTGGATAATAACATGCTTCCCCTTATGCATCTTAACCTTTTTAATAATTAAGTATTATGATTGCATAGAGGCGAACATGTCCACCTACCCAAAATTTTTGGTGTGCACTGCGCGGCTCAGCATAATATAACAAATCAAATAATGAAAACTTATTTTCCAAGGAATTTACTTTCCCCCCATCTATAACATTGATATGTCGTCTGGTGACTTTGTTTTGTAGGTGGACGTGAAAAAAAATATACTATGATGTTTTTCGGCCCAAGATCCGATATATGGTCAATGGTAGACGGAAGTGTTTTATAAATTTCCCATGCGGATTATGAATAAACATGTTATATAAATTCAAGAAGGAGTAATGAAGGTTTAAATATTTATTATCATTCTTTTATTAAAATTTGAAACAAATGCATTCCATTCACATCTAGACGGAATTCATTCATCAAATCAAAGACAATGAGCGTAGTGAAATTCATCATATCATGGTGAATTGTAAAGTAACAAAAATGTACATGCACACAAGCTTGTGATTACTAGTAAACGTAGGTAAGAAGGGTACGGAGAATTTATCTGTCCACGAAACAGCGAATGGTAAAAAAGAAAAATAAATACATATTATGTTGGCCGCTGTTGACCTAGCCTACAGGGAATTAGCGTGCGACATATTTCACACCTCCAATCTGCTTCCACCAATTCCTTAAAATTCTGAACGGGATATTATTAACGTTAAATAAAGATAGAATGTGTAGCAATATATATCGTTTCTAATAAACAAAAAATGTAGTTTACATACATCAAGTACATAGTATTGTACATAATACTGTAATTTTCGTTTCCTCAGGTAAAACTGGTGAATATTTTTATCAGATACAATGTAGCAGTATATTATATAACGGTAAATACATTCTCGAGCAAGGTTATGGTAATATGGAGAACAATAAGATGTAAAAGATGAATGCGTTATACGTTATGTACTTATTATCATTTTCAAGGAGTGTTGTCGCTCGGTGTACCACTTTCTTCATCAAGCTTATGTTTCAGACGGAATGCCAAATGTTTCAACTCCAATCTGGCTCGTTGGAGCTCCTGTTCTCGCTGCCTTTGAATTCGAAGAAGAATGGCTGCATTCACTGCATCTACTCCTACAACAGTAGTAAATATTAGATTAGTAAAAAAAATAATAACAAGTTTTAGCTTACATTTCAGACCATTTTAATTCATGCATAATTGATCACTCATCCACCTTGCAATAATCCAGGCTGTACGATTTGACCTGTAATGCCCTCAACTGAAGGTGATTCTTTCATTACATCCAGAGTGGCCGACTTTGATTTCATTAATGGAGATTTCTCAATCCCGTCAATAGTCTCTGCGTACTCACCCAAGGAATATTTTATTGCAAATTCTTCAAGTTCTCTGCGAATGTTTTGCAAGCGCTCCTCTCGTCTCCTACGCAGAGCATCCTCAGAAAATATGCTCAGGGTACTGATAGCCGTATTTCCGTGAGGTGCTCGTCGTAACTCATGCATTGATTTGGAATGACGACCTGGAAATACAAAAATGGTTGAACTAGGAATAATTTTCATAATGCAATTCACATCGATGCATCTCATCGTGCTCCTTGGGAGAGCTTTAACGTAATTGGAATCCGCAGTTCATGCAGTCGTTCAGTTCAACATGATTATATTGACGTCTATACCTAGTTGCATGCAGTAGACTTGTACATGTAATGGGAACTTGATTTCTCCATTTTTTGACATTTTTACGAGAATGGGGACAACACAGTTTATGTTGTAAACTTTGAGTTGAGAACGTCGCATTTCGTTCTTACTCCAAAGATTTTGGCACAATTTTGGTACAGTTTCGGCACATTAATGATGATAAGAGAAATTTGTCACTTCGCACGACCATAATCTACAATACGTACCTGAAAGCACACGGGGTTCTTTATCATTGCCATTGATAACAGACTCTTCGGCCAAGAGAGCTTCTTTCAACAACGCAGCTTGTAAGCTATGCTCTACATAGGAAGCAAATAAACTGATAATTCTTTTGAATTTATTCCTTTTACTAGCTCTGATGTAATTTAATTACGAGGTGAAAATATAGTTACCTGAAAGCTGATGTTTCAGTTCAAGACACTCTGCTTTCAACTCTGCCAACCTCTCTTTTCTCCGTGACTCCAAAATGTGCAAAGGAAAATCCCCCATTTCCAGTGGCAGTGTTCGCTTTGGTCTCTCATCGCTAACTTTTCGATTGATACAACTGGGAAAGGAAGGTCGAAATCTTAAAGTTCTCATAGTTCGCACAGGATCTAGTTTCTGCGACACTCTAATTTGTAGCAAACCCTTACGAAATAGTCCGCGGCTGGGATAAATTATATTTGGCACAAGTTTAGTAGCTACTGTTTGTACAATCCTCTTGATGAAAACTGCAAGACGGCCAAAGTAAAAACGAAAATAGTTCCCGTTGCAGGTTTCTTAATGCATTTATTCGGTTGGGAATCCAACGCAAGTTGTATACTTTTTTATGTCTCTCGTATTTTTTCTTTTGCAAGACATAAATAGTGTTATACTTGCTATTGGCTTTTGTGAGCTAATGTAGCAAGTAAAAATAGAGATGGATAGATAGCCATTATAATAATTATATTATATTTTTTCTGCAGTTTATTCTTAGTGTGTCCGACATGCAAAAAATCTCAAAATACTCTTTTTTTTGCACAGACTACTGCAGGCTTGTTTACTTGCTTGTACCACTATACTTATACTACTGACCTGTCTTCATTTATGAGTGACGTCTGGTTCACATCTGCTATATTAGTAGTTAGAAGAATGATGATATATTTATTCCACGGGATTTCCTTTTAGAACAAAATTTTGTACGCGTATGCAATTCTTTTTGGAACGTTTTCCGTGAGATATGTCAGGTTTTGTTATGATGAGAATTTTGTTTTCTAGGTACAGCTATTTGAAAGAGCATTCATCCGACTTGGCAATGCACAACTGAGCAATGACTCGTCATCTATCTTCTGCAATGCTTGGGAAGTATTTTGTACTAAATTGTCTGTAAAATATTTTAAAATCTGTTCTCTTGCTACTTGAGCTTTGAAAGCTGCTCCGAACTGTAGTATTAGATGGATCCAAAGAAATAATGAAAATGGAAAGAGGAAAACAGACATTTTATTTTGACTGTTTCTCTTGACTCTTCATAGCTTTTATCGCTAACTCGTCCATCATCAATAATTCAGTTGACTTATTGACTCGTTTACTAAAGGATTTATGTTGGTTGGTTTGGTTAGCTGTAATACTATATTATGGTCTATATATGTACAATGTATGCATAGCATACAATAAAGATATGGATAGTTCCTATTTAATGTTAGTACATATTCATTTATGTGTACGTACGTACGTGGTCCAAATAAATTGGCGATTTGCGACTTTGCAAAAGACAACAGCGCGCAGCGGTAAAACAAAGGCTTTTGAAGACCGATTTAGGTCTGGCTTAAACTGCAAAGTATAATAATCCGGGAATTGTACATCATTATACACCTTTATACAAGAGCATAGGTTGCATATAACTAAATGCTTTGGTTTTGGTCTACTTACATGCAAGAGATATCGATGAACTGAAGGCCATGATATAAAACTACCAGCAAGTTGATCGAAGTCAAGGAACTACCTATATGCTTACGCTATTGTTTTGTTTATACAGCCAAATTCAAACATGATGATATTACGTGGGAAGAAGTGGTAAGGTTGCACACTAATTAAATTTTGAGGAAAGACGTGACGCTACCGTTTTTAGCGAGAGTAATAGCTCACCAATGTACATACAGTAATAGTAATAGGTCCATTCAAGTATAGTTAACTACTAAAAGCTATCCACGGTCTGAGTAACATTTTACTCTCTCATTTCGTGTATGCATGTAAATGTAGGCGCATTTCAGCGTTTCAAACATAAGCGTTATATTAAGTCTCACGGGTAAAGCACAAAACAAACTTGCCAATGTGTCTTAATCTACCTATATATTATCTTCGTTAATTAACCATTAACTTGTCATTATCCAGACAGCATAATAGAATGAATAATAAACAACGAAAAGAGAAAGAACCAGCCAACAGGTTGAGGGTTGATTTAAATCGATTGAAAAGCTCATGTAACTTTTATTGATTGCGTTTATCTACAGCATTGATGGTGCTATTTTCAAAAAGTTTTCGTAGATAGGTTTGTCTTGACAAATGCTTCCTTTACAAAAGTTGTGAGTATTTTGTGTAAAAGATAGATTTATCGCCAGTGTATTCATTAAAATATCAATAGAAAAGTAGGTAGATAGGTATATATATAGCTTTTGAACTAAGATTCTGTATTCGTTTTTATTCAAAAAAGGAAACTTTTCCAAAAGTATTTAACATGCAAAAGTTTACATTTGCCATTTGAAAAAGTATATGTTTGCATACAACAAGTTGGAAAAAACGTATTACATCATAAAATAAACGGCAAGTAGTGAGTTTTAATGTTCCTCATAATGATATACCTGGTAGTTCTCAATTGTGCCTTATGGTTTACATTGTGGCAGTTTTAACTTTTTATAGCCCACTGTTCTACTGTACTACACGGTTTCTAGGTTGAGCTTTGGTAATAGTTCTGCATGCTGTCTAGGTGGCTTTGGATGAAGGACGACAGTCCTTTTCTTCAAAAATTGAATTTCCACCAGTCCAATGATAGTGGCAAGGAAGAGGCCAACAACGGCTATTATAAAAATGGGAGACGTTTCCTGTAGGCTACCCTGGGAAATTATATGTATACTAAAATAAATTCAACGTTTTCTCAAAATTTTGATAGTTGCCGGTATTTTTCAATTTAGAAAACACCTTACTTGCGTTGTAATAGCTTGCATATGCTGTGATTGTTTTGTTGAACAAAAATCATTTTTAGCACTGGAAAACCAACGAGCACGTAGAGCTTCAATAACTCCCTGCTCCAATAGAGATAAAACCGCTTGATTAATTCGTTCCCTGCAATTTCATAAATAATTTTGCAGCTGTAAATATTATTCATCGTAATCGTGATCACTTTTAGGTTGTTCACTGGCTTGTTGCTCTGCTTATAAACCTTAATGGTGAGCCGATAGACGTAGCTACTGCTATGGGTCTAAGAGGCCCAAATTCCTGGGGTAACTTGTATAATGTGCAGTCCAACTGTGTTTCATGGTCCGCAGCAAAGGTATCCGTTATAAAGGCAAACTTTCCTATAAAACATGAAACACAAAAACGCAATAAATGAATAAATTTTAACTACCTATTATTATGACATTATGTGACATCAGAATAATTTATAGAACAGGCTATCTTGCCTACTGATTTTCACGCTTTTAGCTTTTTGTGTATAAATGAACATACCGTTTTCATTGCGAATCTTGTTGACTCCTTCATTTAAAGAAGACACCCAGTCTCTGCCAATATTTTGTATATAAATATTTTGATATAATTCATTTACTGTGTTCTGTAAAGACATTATAATCTTAATTCAACTTCTTCTTTCTGCTAAAAATGGTATGTGTAAAGGCAGCAGCATTTCATTTAGTAAAATGATAAATGTACCCTGAAGAAACGTTCTACTGGGCCACGAGCCAACCATCCAATTTTAACATCTCTTTGGGATACAAGATCAACAAGAGTTTCGGGTCTTGTTCCTTTCATCGTTGTAGCTTGTAAAACCTTTTGGGCTGTGTAATTGGAAACGTAAGATGTGAAGAGGAAAACCACCCAGGTAAAGAGAACAATCTGTGCAAATTTCCTTTAAAGAGGCAAAGGCCATCAGAAAGTCAAATCTTGTTAGCTAATTAAATTCCGTGTTTACTATAACATGGTTAATTAACATTCAAAGATTAAAAAACTAACTTGGAGTACTTTAACTTTTGAATCGTTTTGAACCTAGAGGGTGTGGGACGTGGCCGATGAAATTTTAAAAATCCAAAATATAGTACACTGACAACTAAAAACGGGAGCCATACCTCGAGCGGAAATGGACTTAAAATTGCCCAATGAGACGAAGAAATACTAGCAGTCTCGTTGTTGTTTTTATATAAAATAGCAAATCGAGTGCTTAAGACAGGACTAGAGAAATCAAAATTTTGAGCGCGTTCCATTGTTACTTCCGTTTCCCCAAATGCTAAATCTGCTTCCTATTAATAAATAAAATTTTAAATACATGTGCTTATTACATTAGTATGCAGCCTTCCACTTTTAATAAAGCACAGCCATCATGAGATGCATTTAAATAAAGTAGGTTAACATTTCTTAAAAGCATTCCAAATATATCATCCCCATAGCCAGAGGATGTATTCATCCTAATTTGTCCACTTGTGGGATGATCATGAGCCAAGACTATTTCATCTTCAAAATAAATCTACAATAATTAATCCAGTCATTGAAAAATTACATAAAAATGCGTATAAAATGATGTTACATTGATATCCTAAAATATTAACGAGCTCTTCACTAAAGTCCTTTATGAACCCTTTATATCTTCGGTATCTTCCATTTTCTGCTAATTTAACGAGAAATCGCGGACTCTGAAATAGTTAGTTTGATCGATTGTTGTACTAGTTCCTGATTCCTGATGTCAACAATGTATTAGTAATTTTCTAGACAAACTTACCAAATCAGATGCAACACGAATTACATTTTTAATTTCCAGTGAACCACTATTAAAGGGCAATAAATTTAACAACTGCAGAAGAATCCAAACAAATGACAGTTTGCTCGACATTGCCACAAGATGTTCGTTGTGCACGTGAACAATAAATTAGCCCTTTACTCAACCTAAAACCGAAGTGGGTTTGTTGGTTGCCGTTCTACAAACAATCAGTGATAACGGTTGTGAAAATATTTCTACCAAAGAAATTAAAAAATGGAGTAATAAAAATTAAAGCAAAAAAATGAATGCGCTCATTGGACAATAAATCAAAAATGGTTAGGCACGTGCATACGACGGCATACCTCATGCCTCTCTTAGGATCTTCCGTCACGCTTCACGCTTCCTAAAGTTTACACTGTAAACTTTTACAGTATCATATTACCCACAAATTGAAAAATAGAATGACACCTAGTAAAAATGTTTTGCAAAACTTTGCAAGTGCTGCTACACTCAACAGCAACAAGTCTTCTTTTATCTATCTGTCAGAGGTGTACGCACTTAGTTGGCATTTCCACTCATTTGTCCTTCGCATGTCACATCACATTTTCTGAAACTTCAAAAAATGTATAAAAGTACATGTTGGTATCATTGTCAAGATAATATGAGATATTTTTGCTTTTGGTTGAAAACTTTCTTCAGATTCAGAACAGGATGACATGAAATATTCTTGTTCCCGAAATATGATACTTGTGTATGTACTATGTACGGTCAACGGTGGTTTCACAAAGAAATGTAGTTAGAAGCAGGAGCAAGTATATAGATTATCAAATGAATACCCATTGTAGTAAAAAAATAGCAATACGAACCATATGCGAATAAATATTTAATACATGAGATAAAATAGGCTTGCAGGTTGTCTGTGCAAAAGAAAACGCTTATTTTAATAATTTATTGAATAGACACAACTATAGACATGAAATCAAATTTTAAACATGTAAGAATTAAAACTTAGCCTCCTCAACATTGGGTTTAGTGTTACAAACAAAGTTCACTCTGCCACAATTTCTTCATGTTGTTGCAATAAGCCCGGACATTCGTCTACTTCACTGTTTCGATTAGAATTTAAAGCAATTGGGCTTACTCCTTTATCGTGCTTTGAGTTACACACAGTCTCCATATTATTGTCGGAAGTCGGAGAAATTTTTCTTACCGAACTAACAGTAGATTCTTCCCCAAATCTTAGTTCCTGAGTATAATGCTTCATTGCTGTACAGTGAAAGGAATTGAGTAGACAAAGAACATCAAAGAGAAAGTCACAAAGCAAAGATGCCTGTAAAAAATAATAATTTATATTTTCATAAAAGTATTCCTCTGTATCAAAAGGACACGTGGTGTGACACAAAGCAGATATCTAAAATAATATCTAAAGAAATGAAGGAAAAACTCACATACCACAGCGAATAAGCCAACCATGGCTCCGAGGGATATGATAGCCTCGAAGAACTCGAATTTTCTTCCTTCTCCAACGGCTGAAATGAGAATTTGAAGCCCAAATACTTTATGAAGGGTACGTCTGTTTTCTTCGTGGTAATCAGCGTATCTGCTTACATCAAGGAGGAGGGGTAACTTATCTAATTAGTTAGGCATGTAGTTATGATGGTATATGCACACATTTATACTTGTCACCTGAAGTTCCATCCTTTTGAAAGCCGAAATTTTTTATCATCCACTCGTGAGAATGAATATTTTGGTTTGCAATCATCAATTGTTCTTCCAAAGTCGAAATCACAAATCCAGATAATTTCCACTCTAAAAACACCTCCCTATGTACAAATGGTTGAATCATATAGGTAGTTATTTGCTAGGAATTAAAAATGTGTTAAATTTTATGAAAGATTTTTTACCAGTATTGCAACATCTGAAAAGTTTGCATGGCTCCATTTAACAATATCACCTATCCTGAAAATAGGGCACTCTTCTTGCTTCTCACGATCGTGGGTACAGTTTTTTAAGTAATTTTCATCATCACTGAAGGGAATGTTTTGTCCTTTATGATCGCCACATCCAGGGAACCCAACCGAATTTTTTATCAACACTGTGAAATTTTCTACCTCTTCAAGCAAAGCACGCTCACCCATACTAAATCAAAACGCTTTCATTGTTAACCAACCAAAGAGAGAGTACACGTAGGACGACAGTAGGAGTGGGTCCTCCCATTACTTATGTTGAATGATGACAGAAAACAAAATTGGACTTACAAAGGCAGTTGACTTAGTGAATCATCTTCAATTGGACACCATCCACTAACCTCACAGCTGCCCTCATTTGTCTCACATCTCCCCGTAAATATCCCATGTCCGCTACTCAGCCACTTTCCTTTCTTTTCATTGCACTCAGCATCAGTATCACAGAAAGTTGAATTTTTTCTCTCCTTTAATGGATAAATCAAAATCACTTTATCGCTTGGATATATTACCTCAAAAACTCTAGTACCTTTAAAACTGAATCAACCTCAGCACAAGTTCCACGAGTTTGATTCGCAGTGATAACAATATTTGTCGCAACTGTGAATCCAGTAAACTGGCCTTCCCCACCAAATGGGGGAGATACCAAGTCAGTAAAATCCCACGTTCGTTTATACAAATCCGAGTTAGGTATTGATATTCCTAATTCATCATTAGAGAAATGTTCGGTGGAAGTATGGCCTTTTACTTTTGCTGATACCACTCCCATAAGGGGACAGCTTTTCTGATAAGCCTTTTTTATGTCCAAATGCAGCCTGTCAAAATATCGACAGCAAATAAGTATATATAAACCAAGTAAATAAGCGTCAGATAATCAGATTAGCCTTAATAAACTGAAAGCTTTAAATTGAAGTTTGGAAATGTTACCACCCAAGAAAAAAGGTCAGCCACATGAATGTAACAACCACAATATACACGACTGCCAAGAATGTGCTTCTAATTCGTACCAATCTGGTTGTCGTGTAAAATGTCAACAAGGTTTTCAGGTATTGAATCATGATGAGACTACGTAAAAATGAAATTTCAAAGCATAAACCAAACCTCCAATTTAAAGTCAGAGGTATCCGCGAGCCAAAAAATAAACTGAGCTGGAAACAAAAGTCCTGTCTATTCCTTTAATCCATTATCGAATAAAAGTACATGCTTTCATGGGTTTGCAAGAGATGCAGTGTGTCACGAAAGAATTTATCCATTCGAATTCCGGATGCACCATTCATGTGTATCTTTCACAGTTAATAGATAACTGTACCCTACACCCTACTGTTATAAGTTAAAATTATTTCGGTGAGTTTACCAAAAGCAGGTTGAGGCTATGACGGCTGACGACAAAATGACAGTATGTACGGTGTATGCAATAAACTTAAGTTCTCACTAATAATATTGTTGTTTATCGGCTAACTAAATAAATTCGTTAAGTTGTCGACTAAAAGTTTATCTCTGCTTACAATATTTCCATTCATTTACTTGCTAGAAATGGACTTCATAACATAACCTAACATGCACAAATTAAGAGTAGATTATTCGGTTGTTGATGAAATTGGTCCAAATGGTTGCATGTATGCAGCAGCAGTATGACATAGCTTGCATTACAGAGTAGAGAATTCCCAGTATTTACCTACCGGAAGCACACAGTCAACCGAAAAGGTAACGAGGTAAATAAATATTGACATTGATGTGGATATAGATGACAATTTGGTCCAACGTAATTGATATTAATTTTTCGTCTCGTGAGAAGGAGTATCATGAAAGAGAAAAAGTACAAAATTAATGTATAGATAGTTATTTAGGTGTATGTATGTATGTATGCATGAATGAATATAATATATTATGTAAGTAGCAAGTAAATACGGGAATATGTGATACATGTATGTACATCAATATTACAATCCTTGTAGTTTTAGTTGAGCTGATACAGCATAGAAAATGTTACATATTTTTTCCTTGGCTTTTAGAAGAAGAATAATGGCAATAAAAGTACAGCACTTTTGTTATATAAGTTATAGATAAATTATCATTATTATGAATAATATGAAGTTGTAAAATATGTCTACTGTCTACTAATTAATTCATAAATAGCTATGTATATTTTATGCTACGGGTTTATCCAGGTAATTCTTAATACTTCGTATCATGTTCAATGCAAGACCCCTTTATGCAAGCACAGTCCCCAATGATACATTTACCAGGCCTAGCAAATGCTCGTAACCACAAAACAGTTACAGCTTTGTCAGTGTAGGGTCGTTAACTCTTAATTACCAGCAAGTACCCTTAATATCTAATTTTGGGCCAATTGCTTAATGTCTCATTTTAACTTAAAATATCCCTTGCTGGGCCATAAAGATGCATTATAGTTTTCTTAATGACATGTAAGTGGTTCATGGCAAGCAGATAAAATCACACCAAGTTGGTAT
>JAHZMZ010003536.1:0-18254 GCA_027743805.1 Lepidocyrtoides sp. E14 | reverse complement strand
TCTCCTCAGTCCGTCTTTCTCCCTTTTTCCATAAATACTCGAAAAATATTATGTATTACTTTGGATTTGTTAGTAAAAAAATGTATGTGAAAACGCTTAGCCTTCTTCCAAGAGATTTTCTATGTTCTACTTGAGACCTTCTTGTGCTCTCTTTCTCTGTTCATTCGTGGTTTTCTTCCTCAAAGCAGTATCATAGTCAGTTATGATTTCCCGGACTCTCTATTTCCTATTATATGCCATACAACCTACTTATTTCCTTTCTTTTAAGTAACAAGCTCGTGGAGTGGTACATGGAAGCACACTTTGATGCTCGCATGTACTCAGTAGCTTTACACATTATGAACATGTCATATCAAAAGCGCTTTTTTTCGTTTTAGGAAATAGAAAAAAATGTACATATGGTCACAAAAGGAAGCTGCACAAAACAACTAGATAAGCAGACTTACTTTCTTGCTAGTTTTCCAATGCTTCCAGTGCTTGAAAAAAGTGAAAGGAATAAAAAAGGACTTTTCACGTAACAAACGAAAAAAAACCTATATTCATTTTTTTCCAGCAAGATTCTAAAAATATGTGTGTGCCCAAATTAGTGGATATCAGATATACTAGCATTTTTTATATAGGTATGTGTACGCACATTGTGTTGACGATGCTTCTCCCAGATTTATTATTAATAAAAAATATGGTCTTACCGACAGTAAAATCCTGATGGTGTGGGTGATGATGATGATCATGATGATACTGGCGTTTTTCCTGGAGTTGTTGTTGCAAAGCCATACGTCCTTCTTCTCGTCTACTTCCTCTGTTATTACCATTGCTGCTGCTGATACCGTTATTCTCATCGTCATCATCCTCGATATCATAATCATCATCGTTCCCGTCATACTCGTTTTGAGTGTAGTTTTCTCCTTCATCTCTGGAATCGTCGTCACCATTTTCACCTAAAGGAGAAGTAGAAGCTGCGGTAGTTGCCGTTTGAGTGGTGCCAATAGAGACGACGGAGCGGGAATTCTGATGGTTGTGTTCATCCTGCTCGTCGTCGTCATCATCATCGTCATACTCACCAGAGTGGATTTCATCATTTCTAGAAAACTTGGAATGTTGCAGTGTTGCTGATAGCTTGAGTGGAGATTTTGGCTGGAGAGATCCCTGGTTCTTATCCCGAAGTGGATTTTTGTCCGGATCATAGTGATAGTGACTCTGATGATGATGGTAGCGGTGGTAGGTTTCGTGGTGATGATGATGAGGTTGTACGATGGAAAAACACTGAGGGTCCTGGCTAGTACCAGGATCTCCTCGTGAAGCAGGGATAATGTTGTTTTGCTTTTCACTGAAGTAAGTCATGCTTCTGTTACGACTACCATCGCCAATACCAAAAGAGGAAAAATCCTTTTGACGGTGTTGGTAACGGCCGTCGTGGTAAACCTTCTCGTGGTGTTGTTGGTGGGGATGATTTTTCTGCTGCTGTTGATAATGACTAAAGAAGATGTGGGATCCTGTCAGACACGCAGTTCTTCGCAGATCACAATAACTTGGATAGAGTCGACCGTCCGTCCCACAAACAGGTTTATTAGATTTTCCCTCTTTTTTACAGCTCATGATACAGCTGCACTCGGCTTGTCCACTGGATGAGTTCACCAGACACTCCCTTCCAGCTCCACATCTTTTATAACGGCAAAGTCCTTTAACGGCAGTAAAAAAAAAGAAGAAAGTCATGTTTGAAACATTTGGAAAATAACATGAAGACAGGATAAAGTCGGCTAGTTGGATGATGTTGTACTCTGCATGTCGAATTCTCAGAATAATAATAATAATGGATAAAAGAAAGAAAGATTTTGCCATCCATTTGCAGTGAATACAATAAAAGGGTTTACCATTACATAGAAGGCAGAGGAGACCTTCAAGGTACATAATATATGTACATCTTCTAAATAAAGAAGAGAAAAATCTCATTTTGGCATGCACACCACTGAGTTAAAAGCGTGAGCTTTTATTCTTCCCTAGAATGTGTGGTGATGGTAGTGGTGGTATCTCTTTCCTTGCACGAAATACGACAACCATAATCAAATATAGGAAAGAAGAAAGGAGAAAAATCTTCAGATATACATAGGTTGTTCAGTGTGCCACACACACACACAAAAGCATTCATTATTGAATACATACCATTTTTAGCTATTCTAAGATTAGCACTGTAACACTTGTACTACTACTACAAGACTTGTATATATCATGCAAGACATAAGGGCTGAAATAAAAGCCCGAACAGCACGAATCATGTGTGATAGGTAAAAGTGAGTCCGTGACGAAGACGAGAGTTTGAAGCTTGATCGGTCTTCTTCTTTACGTGTGTAATGGATGATGAGAAAGCAAGAGTTTTGAAGTGCGATTAATCAGCAAAACGTACGTACACAGCCCAATATGTTGCACTTCTCGTCTCTATCTTACATCGTTTGCCTTCTCTGATCCTGATACTTTCTTTCTCTTCCGTTTTGACATGTGCCTCATGCTTTCTTTCCTGCTGCTTACCATATACTACGCTTCTCTACTTAGCTTTGCCGCTCTGCTCTCTCTACATTTTACAACATCACAGATCCTAACAGCGAGAATATCGGAAATCTTGAGAAAAGCTTCAAGTAATAACGATAATCACACTTTATACGTGCATTTGCCGACATTGCAGAATAATGTTAAGAGAATTTTTTTTACCTTGTTCAACATCTCTGTTACGTTTTCCGATTCCCTCTTCCTGAATGCTCCATGGTAGCTTGGAAGTGCCACTACTGCTACCACCATCCCTGTTGGTAGTACCGGCAGTGATGCCATCACCGTTGCCACTTGGATGTAGATGATGCTGTTGTTGTTGATGGTGATGATGATGGCTGTGAGACTGTGCTGCTATGGACTGAAATTGATCACAACATTGAATCAATCATATAACATGTAGTGCAACTAGAAAGAGCAAATGTGAGTGAATGAGTGAGAAATAAGGTATAATCCTCGACATCAATTTTCCATGCCCTTTTTCACTTTGCATGAACATGCTGTACATAAGTGAACATCAAAGACCTTTTATAAATCCTGATAAAAAAATTCTAGGCCCTACTGTCGGCTCAACATCTTTTCCATGTCAATCTTTCCAGGATAAGAGGGTTAATTTAGTGAGAATACGCTCTGACTTTTTTCTTGTCTCCTCTTTTTTATCCGAAGACTTAGAAGATGCAGGAATTTACAATGAAGATGAAGAGTAACAGAGAACATAGTGTTACGCACACACACACAACATATGTCTCTTCATGCTGTTAACTAAAATGTAATAATAGTGTGCTTCCCGTTACCCTCTCTCCTAGAGATGTGACAAAACATGGGTGCTCTGTGAGCACTGCTCACTTCTTATGAAGCAAAGTTCACTTTAAATTGGATTACAGCTGTATCAGGCGTCAATAGAGCTGACTTCCTCCTGGTTTCCTGAAGCTCATACGAGCTGTATCAGTACATTCATGACTTTTAATCATCTTTAAGTACGTAGAAGACTTCATAGATAAATTGATATACACTTGGTTCATTCAAAATATGGCAAAGATTTGTGTTCATTATTTGGGTATAGTAATATGCAGTGGATCAAGAAAAGATTGAATCAAAAACCATTAGAAGATGAGATTCGTTATTAATCACGGGAATGCTGACACAAGCATCATGTGAGCAGCAGCAGCAGCATTAGCAAATTCATATACCTAAGCGAAAAAGCTGATATGTTTTGCTTTTTTCGTAACAAGACACGACACGTAAAAATAAATTTGCTTAATGGGTTGTAGCAGCTTTGCTCGTTTCGTTATGCCATTTTTATTTGTACATGTCTATATATATAATCCATATGCATTTTATTTAATTAACCAGTACAACTACTAAAGCCTAAACGGGTAAACTTGTAAAAAAATTCTATCTGCCTTTACACGCATTGAAGCAAGAATGAGATTCCAAAAAAATATGGTATCGATAATAACAATTTCCGTAACAGTAGTGTTGTCTGTAGAGGCAGAATTAATTATGAACTGGGGAAGAATACAAAGTTGAAGTTGTTAGTTGAAATATTGCAGACTTTTGCATAACGGTACATATTACCTACCACTATGAGCACACATGTGCATGCCTCAAACTTTCTGTCTGGGAGTACTTATCAAAACTAGAGATTCTTTTGCACAAATGAGCAGTGTTCGCGTTTTCAAGCATATTATTTTAATAATTTCTTCAGCACTACTACAAAATCTCAACACACTATAGGGCATTGTATAGGATAATTTCTTGTGCAATGAATGTATACATACACGCTAAGCTGTAATCTATCTCTCATTAACAAAATAATTCGCAGAAATTCCTGAATGACGAACAAAGAAGCTCTCCCATTAACAACGCCAAATCTGTTTTTTTTTCGGGTTTCATAATAGCACTGAAATAATATTGTTTTAAAGCACATGGCACATATGTTGATTTAGCTTATATACAGCATTTACATGTGGATTCACGCTCCAATTGAGCAAAAGATGGAGAGAAAGTAGGAGAGTGAGTCGAGTCAAAAAGCAATCTTGCAAATACCATCATCATATTGCCATAATGAGTTGGCTGAATAAAGCTGTAGAAAAGCCTCCACACGGAATGTAATAATAAAAGACATTCACAACAACAGAATCACAACAAAAGTCTGCTTTGCTATTATTAAAAGACATTGAGTTTTGGGTGGTGCTATTATCATCGGATCACCATAATACGTATCAGCACACACATTGTATTACTGTTCGTGAATGAATGATGGGAAATATATAGGGATGTTGTACTGATGACGACGAATAATAATAATAATATGATGTTGCTGCCTGCCAGTCTGCCTTTGATGATGACGAAGAATCTTTTATTAATACGTACTTGACAGGAAAAGGACTGCTACTACTACTGCCAACTACCAGCAGTGGTGGGGGAACTACTGAACACTCAATGAAAATGCTCTTTCGTGGCAACTCTCTGCCTTCTGCTCTAGCCTCGTTTTTTCCTTCATTTTAATACAGACATATTGGTATTTTTTTTAGCTATTAACTACTGAACACTCAATGAAAATGCTCTTTCGTGGCAACTCTCTGCCTTCTGCTCTAGCCTCGTTTTTTCCTTCATTTTAATACAGACATATTGGTATTTTTTTAGCTATGTGCTCATATTGAATTACATTATTACAGTTGGTCTTTTGTGTGATAATGATGATTGCAATAATATGATGCTGTTTGACATTGAATACAAAAATACAACAGGAGCATTTGATGCAGCTTGGAATATTATTATCACTACAATCAAGCTCATACAGACTAAATTTTTTTGCAGTTATATCTCTTCTAGCTACGCTTATCTATCAGAGCTCCCTAAACGAATTTAATAGTGAAAGAATGGTGAAAGCGAAAGGTATTTATGTTGATGAACCTCTGCTGCATAGATTTCATTGTAGATGGTCCTCTTTTTATTTGACTATCGTCGTCGTCGTCCTGTCTGTCTCTAAAAATGATTCCTAAAATGTTCCATTATTATCTATCGTTATCAGCATATGAATTTATAAGTGTAATCACATGATATGATACTACACTATGTATATATTGTCTCATTTGAGAGAATATCATGCCTACCACCTATAAGCATTGATGCCTTATCCCATGACAATTCATTTGTATAAGAGAATATTTTCCATGCGCTTTCTCTTTCCCATCTACCATTTGTTTGGAGTAATGTAAGACTGGAAAAATCTTTTGTGAGACCTGGGACTTGGAACCGTCACAAATAATACTATATATACGAATGGGTTACATTCGCATTCTAATTTATACGTTTGCTTTTTAC
Source organism: Lepidocyrtoides sp. E14 (assembly GCA_027743805.1). Taxonomy (NCBI): domain Eukaryota; kingdom Metazoa; phylum Arthropoda; class Collembola; order Entomobryomorpha; family Entomobryidae; genus Lepidocyrtoides; species Lepidocyrtoides sp. E14. The sequence continues at coordinate 12,386 of JAHZMZ010003536.1, read as the reverse complement.
TAGACTTGAGTCAAACAAATATGGCAGAATAATGGCAAACTTTGTCAGGGGAAGGAAAAAGTTGTGCATCTTATCTTGTGCATATAAACGTATCATAATATGGAAAAATAGATATAATACGACAATATCCTCAAAGTGTAAAGAGAGAAATGAATGCAAATGTACTTTGTTATTGTCACTATCATCGTCATGTAGCGTCATCATAACATTACCGTGTCGTTGTATGGAATGAGGAGACACTTGCTAAAACAGCAACGTGGGCGAATAACACGCTAACATTATTCTTCTCACTTCTGTCTCATCCCCACTATTTTTCAGAGGTATATGAATAATAATAATAATACAATAATGGTGTTTCCACCAACCATGCCATTTTCCTTTCTCAAATATAGCATTATAGCATGTACTTTACAAAATATATAACAAAGGCGTCGCCGTTCCTGTGTTGTGTTGATGACGGTGGTGGGACGGGGACGAGAGAAAATTTCATTTCGTCGTCACCAGCAGAAAATCCTTCCGTCAATAATTCATAAAGTAAGATGCATAAATCCCATAAAATCATACATTTTCTTAGAAAGTTGTATATATGCCCCACACTCAACAGAATATTTCGCACCACATGCCACAAAATAAAATTAAGTTTCATTTTCATACCAAGTCCTTATGATTTCTGCTTCATCTTTGAATTTACCTTCCCCTCGACTGACAAATGGTAGGACTCACACACAATGTTATTTCCTTCAAAGTAGGTTTTGTTGAAATAAGGAAAAGGCCACCTGTGTACTTTTTCTTGACTAAATATTGCAAGTACAATCACATACATGCATAATATATGAGTAAAATATATAATATTACATACATGATATGTATCATCCATTCATACCCACACACCACCAACTTCAAACGATACGAAAATGGGAACACAATAACATGATGAATGTCTGTCTATAAAAGATATGTCTTGGCTGATTTTTGGTTACTGGTTTTTCCAATGTTGAACGTCATGTCTTGAGCAATATCATCATCACTGTCATGATTATATTTGCAATATATTTCTTCTTTTTTTGTAGGGAAAAGAAGACTCGTGCGGTAAGCAAGTGAATATATGATTAGTAGCAAAAAAGTGAAAATATGAAGAAACGAGTTTTCCTCGAGAAAAGTGTACCTAGTATCTGTTGAGTTGAGTACAAGCAAACTTTACAGTGAAAACAAAACTAATAGGTTATGCACAAAGGAAAACTGAAAGAGAGAAAGAGAGTGAGCAGAAAACTGTTTCTTCGTCTTTGTGTGCAGACATGTATGTATTTGTTTGCTTGTACGTATATTGGTTTCCTTCGTATTTGTACCGTATACCACCCAAGCTCTCATGTGATGAGCACATACATAATATGTACCTATTTCGCAAGTGAACGGAAAAGTTGACCATGTTTTATTCATGAGAGTTTCAGTTTCAGTAAGAAAACTGGCATAAAGCAAAGCAAGTCAGTTAGTCAGTAGTGTGCTTTTAGTGGCATTGATATAAAGGTGAGCATAACGAAAGAAGCATTTTCAGCTTGATTTTTCCATTTTCCATCAACATAATAACATGTACTCCTGTTTGTGCCACTGCCAGTAACCATTTTGATACGGTACACACTGTATTAATAACAAGCTTTAGTTTAAAAAATAAGGATACTATGCTTTCACAAGCTCATTTGCCATGCGATTTTATACTGTTGATAATTTAGATATCGTATAATGTACCTACACAAAAAATTTACTTCTTTATATATTCATGCCTTTCTATGTGTTCTTCTGATGACTGCTTACTCTTTTGTTGGTGTTTTTTTTTGTGAGTACACATAAAAGTGTGCGAATGTTGAGAGAAGAGGATGTGTGGCAAGAATTATTAGACAGTATATGAAGTGTCACATGAACAAAAAAAGAAGGTGGCTCAGAGCAGCCATAAATGATAAATATTACTGTCTTTCCACACAGGCCCAGCGTGTGTTCTGCGTCCTCATGCATGTCATATAATATATACGTTTTTCACTATGCGTGCATTATTCCGAGTTCTGGTTACAGTACAACAACAAACGCCGACTTTACCAATGTACGTCTGATAAAACGATAGAAAAACCAATGCTTTTTCTCATATTACTACTATCGTGTTATCATTACTTTTTCATACACATTTCGTTTTGTGCTTTGTTGAAAGCAAAACTAAAATAAATATAATCATCGTGCTCTTTTCTTCAGGGAAGCGACAACTCTTACAGGCCAAACCAGGAAGACCAAAATTAAACTGAGAAAAGAACAAAGGGAAGAAAGTAGCTCATAGCTAGTTGTATAGCGCGCGTGTCTGTGTGTTAAAAAACTAACTTTTTTTTCCTTGCTGCTCATCGGCGAGTTCACACATGGACATGTACATTCTTATGCACCTATCTATAAAAAAACTATCCACCTGCGTACAGTTACATTGTGTACATATTTAATTTATATATATTGTACCTTTTTTGTAATTTATATGCTTAGTACGTTATATACCTAAACTTGATTCATATTTTAGATTTTTGTCTGCTTTTGTTGTTTAGATTCATGTATGCATTGTTTATAGCTGTTTTGCGAGATGCTCTCTTTTCTAAGCGCGTACCACCGATGATACGCTTACACTACAGTACACTCACAAAGTTGCAGTAAGTAGGACTGATAATGCTATATAGTGAGCTGGAGCGTATTCTATTTCTTCCTATCTAAGGTGATTCGCCTGGACTTTTTTTGATCAAGCGTATGTATCTCCATTTAAATGGTTTGTCTGTTTGACATTTCTCACAAGCATCGTATTACATACTATATACGTAACTTTTTACTTGAATATTCTATATTGACTTGTTTTTTATTCTGTTTGCAGAAAAAACTGGGGATGTTTTTCTATCCATGATAAACGAAAAATAAGAAGAGAAAACAAATTTTCAGGTAGACATAAGGTGCCTACCTACATGACGGTCGTTCCGAAATGAAAAGAGAATGGGTGAAAGTGGGAGCGAGAGGGCAAAAGAATTTTACCACTACACACCAAGTTGGTTCACTTATTGTAATTAATTCTAAAAACCTACCATGTACGCTACACGACCCGTTAGGCAAAGCACCTCATAATGTGCATACAATTTACGTGATTATTACCTTACACGCTCTAGACACTTTTCATTCGTTTTTTAGTAGTTGGTCGTCAGTAATGCTGCTGGTTTGTATGCATAACTGCCTAAAAGCCAAGAAGTCTTGTTCTTTTCTCTGCACGATTATTCATGAGTTCAAGCATGCATGGTATGGTAGTTGGAAGGATGGGAGTACTTATCACATCGTATCGTAATACACACTATTAGTCCTACATCACATCCACATGACTTTTTGTTCTCTCCAGATATAATTCCGCTCTTTGACGTGTGCACAACTTTTTCTACTTGACTTTCCACGGGCTCATGAGTACGTAATAATAATGCGAATGCTTTCTATAATATTTATGCCTATAATAATAATAATAATAATGACACCGTCGCTTCTTACAGTACAGCTTTCAAAAGCTCTCGCAGCTATAACCATACATATTAGTGTCTATGTTAAAAAAGTTATACCTACTTATATACAAAGCAATTTGACTAGCAGAATACCTGACCCAGAAATGGCACATTTGAATGCATATTTCGTTTGCAGCACAACCCTTTTCTCCAGAAACCACTACCAGAGTTGACTCACTAATGAATGGAAAACTTGTCATTTATTCACAGCTTAACTAGCATTTAAATGCATCACATACATAAAATAAAGGAAACGGGATTAATGTTGCTGCTCCCTTCCTATTCATATGCAGAAGGTGTGTGTGTGTGTACGCGCACTCTTGTACGGGCGCCACACACTTGCTTGCTTCATACATAGTTTATATATATTATTGTTGGTGTTGGAATATATATTAAAGTAGTAGTAGTAAGCATATTATACTTTGTTACATATACATATTTCCTCATTATATGCATGGAAAAGTGAACGGCCAAGTTGTTTTGAAAATTAAAGCTTTTTGATTCTTCTCCTATCCTCCCTTGACTTTTGTCTCGTTAACATTTCCACTGTCATTCCGTCCTTCCCGTTTTCTCCATTCACATCACCAAAAAATTTTCCTCTCTGGAAAAGTGTAAATCGTACAGTCATGAAAGTACGCGTTCATAAGCAAACATGATAGGCCTGTCTTGCGTATGTAATGAAGAGTGACAGGGGAAATGGGCCTCCGCAAGTTAGATGAGCTTGTGTAATACTACCTATATTGGATTTCGCCCGTTTAGAAATACTCTGCGTGTACCGTGTACTGCTACTGCTGGTAGCGCACTGCCACGATGAATAGACTGACGTGAATGAAAATCAACAGGATTAGTGGTTTTCAAAGTAACTGTATAACAAAGATTATTTTATGCATGTATGCTTTCATATACATCATCATGAATGTTAAATAAGCCCTGGTCTATGATTTAAATAAAATGTGCAAAGTTTCATTCTTTATGTTTCATCTGTCTCTACTATACACGTATTCAATGGGAACATTATCGTTACTTTTTTACATATCACACCTCTTCGTAAAAAGTTCCTTTTCTATTTTACTCTTAGGAAAGTAAGCTTGTAAAAAACGCGAGCTTATCAGTGTGAAAGAGAAAGTGCTCGCTGTACTACAAACGTCATTTTGAATTTGGGGAAATTAGAGATAACATAAAATGGAGGATAGGGACGGATTTTCAACAAAAGAGAAAGTACTGTTTTTAGAGTATCCACAAGTGATTCTCATGTCCGCATAAGCATTTGATCAATATTCGCGTAAGCAAAGATGAATGAGAAGAGGAATAAGCACGACTGTGTATAACACAAGGGATAAATGTAACTTAACTTGACATGACCAACAGAGTGTTGGCCTTTGACTGATGGCACATTTATAAAATGTAATGGAACATCCCACGCGATATTTGTCAGGAAAAGTTAAAAAAATGTATAGTGGTAGAGTAGAAACCAAGTAAGTTGGTTGCTTGTAAAAAGTTCTCTCTCTAACACACAAACCTTGCATGTAATGTAGAGATACTTCAGGCCTACAATTACTGTGCTGGAAACTGTATATTATATACATATATAGTGCTATGCTGTATGGAAGCAAACTAGATGGGAATGGAAATATTCATCATCAAGCATACATAAATGAAGGAAATAGCCAGTAAAAAAGTGCACTTGTTCCCTAGCTCTTATGGTTAGTCGATAATAATACAATTTTGCGTGTATATTACTACCCATGAACTATGGACATGATCAATTTGTTCATACAGCCATTTCCTATATCATTCCACCACATGGGGTATATATAATTTCGTTCTCCGATCGTTTATTTTCGTCTTTTGTATATCATATTATTTCTTATACTTCTTCCAAACCTTTTTCCTTTCGTTGTGCGTACTTTCTCTACATCTGACTGAAGTGAAAGCAGGAGTTTTTGGCTCTTAATTAAACTAATGCCATCAAACAAGATTGGATCTACGTTTTACAAAGAAAGAGTAAGAAGAATCAGACTTTTCCTTAATAGAGTCATTTCGTACTCCTCCTCCTCCTTCTCCTCATTCACCCTTGGTGCCATGCAGTCGTATACACACATAAAACACGCAACCCAAACAGCACTGCAGCAGCACGGGAATTGTATGGCAGGCATAATATATTATAAAGACGACGTTTATATAGAGGGTAACTTGATTGAATTGCTATCTGATTGCAGATGATTACAGAAAAGGAAATTCCACAATGCTCCACAAAAAAGGATTCTCTTGATACACATCTATACAATCCTCTCTCATGCAAAATAAGTTCTAAAATTCTAAAATGAGAACTGTGAATCTTTTTCAACTCAAACTTGCCTGAGTGAGCATTAATATTTTATTACTGTAGTAAAATATTATAATAGCTGAGTATAGTTACAGCAGCAATCACATCTTTTCTTGTAGATTTTTATGTCAAAGGGTGCATTTTGCATTTTCCACATAGCTTCTCACATTATTTTTCCATTTATTTGAACATTGAACCAAATCAATTCTCGTGAAATCTACAAAATTGTTCACAAGGTTGAATGCCCACGTTCTATTTCCATGTCATATCGATTTTTGCTTTCAAATATTAGAAAATCTTTGGGTAAATAACCTATAAAATGTCACAGGTGAAACGAATGTTGCACTTACCTTAATCTGTGAACAAAACACGTGGCTGTAACAAGAAAATGATAGCACCAAAAGGAACGGGGCTATTGTACTTTGTGATTTCCATAATTTCCTGTACATTTTTTAGCTTTTCCTCTGCAAAGAAATAAACTGTCAGTTGGTAAAAACGTAACGTTTTAGTTTGCCCCAAAGCTCGTCGTGCCTACAAGTTTGATGTAATCGTTGACAAGATGAGCAGAATTGGTTGGCTTTCTGTTTCGTTTCTTCACTCGAATAAAAAAGGATTGAGTACTTATTGAAAACTTGAGTAAAACCGACAACTTTGCTATTTAGTCAATGTGATAAAACAATAGCGCTTAAAACTACAATAGCAGAGTGTTTACACAAGATTAGCGAACACGTTTTGTAAATGTATATTTTACAATTATTTGACTCGACCAATGCGGTATGCCAAACACGCCAAAATAGATGATGCTGAGCAGAAACAAGGGGGAAAGCACTCTTTGGGAGAAAGTATACAATTTCCTAACCGGTTGGTTCAACTCACTTTTTTCAACTGAGCGAGCCAAAGAAGTAGATTTCGTGCCAGGAAGGAGACCAAACACAAAGTGAGTGGTTCATGAGTCCATCAGCCGAATATGTATTCCAAGAAGGAAAAAGCACCGCCGAGAGAAAGCATCAGGAAAGCTCCTGCTGCCATCACGGGCATGTTGGAAAGGGAAGAGATGCCCAAGTTTCTATATTATGTCTAGATGGAAGTCATAGATGATAGGCCTTCAGAAGAAGATAAACGTATTTTGAATGCGAATGTTCATACATTTGTCTGTACGTAATATAGTAATGTGAGGTTTAAAAGACTAAAATGCCTCCGTTTACTCCGTTGAATGGTACAAAACTTGAAGCATGATACTGCATGACATTCAGGAACAACGAGCTGGAAGGCTTTTGTGAGAAACTTTATTTAGTCACGCATGTCATGATTGTAAAAAACCGTTACTTGAGTCGGAGATTTTTTTGTACTATTATTACTTTCGTGCATATTATCAAGATATTTACATACATGTCATGTAGGTACGTAATAACAATGTTTCTTTGCGGTACTGCAACTGCTTTAGTTTAGCTTTTTATTGAAATTTACCCCAAGACGAGTATTTCATGTTTCCATTTAGTCTACTTCGTTTTGGGATTTTGTTGGCTGCTGATTTTGCCCATTTTCCGGAGTTCTTAATGCATCCAACAGAAATGACTGGGTTGCATGTTAAAAACATTTTACTTGGGTAACACTACACTGATATACGAATAAATAAATAAAAAGCGACTTGTCGCAATGAATAGATGATGAGCGATGAGTCAGGAATTTTATTTTCTAATATGCACGTCCTTTATATCATTAAAGCAAATAGAATAGCCACAAATCTCATCAAATTCAACATGATAGAGAATGGGAATATTATTATTATTGTGCTAGTCGTTATTCAGCATGCGCCCTCTCTTGCAACGTATTTATCATATTTGGAAAGGATTTCTGAAATAAGAAATATTAATCATACATTTACATCATCATCTTCTTCATTAACATGACTAGCAAATGATTATGTGAAGTAAGAGAAATGAAACGAGAAGAGACACTTATAGGCACTGCACTGCTTACCTCGATTACATCTCATGCATAAAAGCTGACATCTATTTATAAGTCAAAAAATAACATGTTCACATAAATATTCCTCAATAAAGAAATAGAAATACCCAAGTTTCAGAGTCTTGTTCGCAGTATGTATATACAATCATGCCTTGTAACAGTCCATCCATTTTTTAAACATAAACTCTGTTGAATTGTACAGTCCGTTTCATGGTATTTGTACCCAAGTTCAGGCTTCTTCTTGTCTATAAGATGACTTGTTACCCACCTTAAACAAACCACAGGTTACCTTTGTAATTAAAAAGTGCATCAGAAGAAAATAAATCCACGCAAAAAAAAACTCGTACCTTGTCAGTTTTGAGCATTTATCCCAATCTTTCTTTGTGCAGTTTCCTCCCCATTCTGGAAGTATAGGTTCCTTTGTGGTAGTAGTTGGGTAGTAGGTGGTAGTTAAATCTTCGGCAGTTGTAGTTGTTGAGTATTCATTTAGAAATTCTTTTTTACCATTTTTACTTGCTGTCAGTCTTCAATTAGAAGAATTAAAACTTGCAAAATCTTCAATTGCCCCATTTACATTGAAATTGTTATGCGTACTGTACAAGAAGCTTCAAGACTTACGAACTCACTGTTCCTGTATTCACTTCTTCTTTTGGTAAGTTGTTCTTATTATTTGCCACAATTGTAGTGGTTGAAGGTTCAACCATAACGCACAATATAAATAGTGAGCTAGTGAATGACCAATTTACGCTCATAATAATGGCCATTTGTTTTCTGCACACAAATCTGCCTGGTGTCAGGTACATATCTGGTTTAATGTCAGTTTTTAACATAGAGCACCACTTTATTCTGGAAGCGAAGCAAATGAGATAAGTTCAAATTACTAACTACATTAATTGTTAATGTCATCCCTGATGCCTTGAAAATTCCCTACGAATCATCTTTCAAAACACATGAGTGGGTGGACATTTTTAACTGTGTACAAAGTAGGTACATCATGCTGTGCATTGTTAAGATATTGTGATTTTTGACTTATATGCGTCATAAATCATTACAATAAGAATTATATGGGAAATATTGCAGGTAATAATTGGTAAATCACATGCAACCAAATAACTTGCAATTGTTACATGCACATCTCGAGAGCAGTTCAATATTTCATACTTTTCATACCCTACAATGGGTATTAAAATTTGTGGGAATAGTTACGTGACAAAAAACACGCTAGTTGGTAAATAGGTACAAGAAGTTACTCTCATGTTCTAAAACGAACTATAGCTATGCAATATTAGAGAGAAATTATACTTTAGAATACATAGTGATTGCTTGTTTAGATGACAGAAAGCGAATCGCATCGCACGAAGGTGATTTCCACTTCCATTAATATTAATCTACACATTGTGTAATCTAGTATCCACATCAAAAGCCAGCAAACAACATGTAATGTACGAGTACTGAATGATTAATGGCAATCCAACAAAACTCTGAAGAGTACTTTGTATATTTAATTCAGTCCAAGCTTTATTATCAATATCTCCTTGATGAATAAAATATTTGATATATTCATATCAATTTATAAATATACAAACAACTGATATACATATGTTATTTTCAACTTTAATATTATTGTATTTAATAAATCTGAATGTCTGAATTTATGCCAAGTTGGCTTAGCCAACCTATTGAAGGACTTGTTTATCATTAGGAATTTAGTCAATACAATTTATGGTGCTGATCCCTTGGCTAATGGCACTGCACTGGAGCATATCGCTATCACGCAACTGACGACAACTGTTCTTTTACTGGCTTGTGACAAACAAGAAACAAGCTTCGATAAGAGTACGACAGCATGGACCGATCATTTTCCGCGTACATGGTCGGGACCCTTGGATTTTGTCTCTGAAAAAGTGTAGAAACTCGTTTAACTCGTAGGTTGTAACAAATTTATACTCTAGCTATGATGATGTTTAAGATGTTAGATGTTATTATTACCTCTACTACAAAGCCAATTTTTTCAATTATATCAACTAGAATGTCGAAGGGAGGTTCTATCGAATTCTCTTCAGCAAGATCTGAATAATGATACAGTAAGGGTCCCATGTTGAGCCAGGTACCTCCTTCCTTCAAGCAGCAATAAATTCTCTCCAAATATGTTATAATATTGTTGGCGCAATCGATGAAAAAACAAGTGACTATACAGTCCCAAGCTTGTTGTTGATCGGCCGTCGCGTATACTTCCAAGAAATCTCCTAATAGCATACATGGAATTCATTACATTTTTTTTAACAAACCACTTTACAACAGGAGCAAGAGTTTTAGTTGCAAAAATTAGCCACATACCTGCCGTCATAGAAAATCGACATCCACTTTTTGAAGGGAGTTCACATGGATCGATATCAGGAAAAGATACTTCACGAGTTTGATCTTCACAGTTCATGACATTAGTATTTTGATGAATCCATGGATGACACTTGTAAACATCCTTACCAGAGCATCTATGAAAAGAAAAAGAACAACAGTATGACCACACTGTCTACTACTCCAAATGTTTATAAATACCTTGTAACTTACCGTATTGGGCTGTAACCATCTGTTCTGATGAGACAGTTACAAGTGATTGCATAAAATAAATGTCATTTGTCACAAATAATTTCAGCTTCCTTTCATCCCTTAGTGTTGTCTAATTTTACATGAATTTTACTCACGGTTACCTCGTATGAGCGTATTTATTTTCCACTTCGTCAATCAACGGTTTGTAACATGTATCACGTTCTTTTTGACCTTCGGCGGTCCAGTCACGAACAATGTGCTTCAAAACCGCTTGAAGCTTATCATAATCAAATGCTGTCGGCTCTGGTGATGGAATTTGAACAGTCTGAAACAACAAAATTATTATAGTTACAGTGGTGGCGTGTCCATTTCGACAATATTGCTATTTTCAAAGGAATTAGGACAAACTGGTTTACATTCACACCATTCTGTTAAGCCGTTACTGATACATACCTGCGGGTACACTTTATCATGGTTTTCGAACATACAGGACCCGTCCAATATCATTAGCTGAAATAGATTGTGATTTACTTCTACGCATCGCCGAATTTCTTCAATATGTTTTCTGTAGTCCCTCAGTAAAATTTGATGACGCTTCGGCATGCTACGTATAAAATTTACAGTTTTTTCTATCCTTTCAAAACTGAACTTTCTAAATGAATAAAAGTCACACTATTTATTTATTTGATCCGTTTAATAATTTTATACATGAAGACAACTTGAGTGCGTGTGAATTGCGAATGTGCCTACCTGTATTTCCTGAATGTAGCTGCAATTTTTAGATAATGGCGATATTCTTCTTCCCAATCAGGATCATGGTAATCGAACTGCGGTGATGGCGAGCGAGGGGAAACTTGTTCGTTGACTACATCACTTGAGACGTCATTTTCCACTGATGCCATTGCGCCACCAGTTTCCAACAAAACATTTTTCACTCCAGGATGATCAGCACGAGTGCCGTTATTACATGCTTCAGCCTCACTCATTTTGGCTGATTGAGATACGCAAAGTTAGCTGATAATAAAAAATAGCCGGTTTTCCACACTAAAAACTTTTATACAGATTTTTCGCTGTTATTGCAATACTGTGTATGGTTTTCTGGCGCAACCGGCTACTATGCTGGCAGTTATACTTGATTAACCATCATCAGTCTCATTCTCTGAATGTAAGATAAAAAGTTCATTCTTTCATTCGCATAACACATTAAACTGAACACATTATTAGTGCAATCTTGCAATCCTCATTTTTTTGTCTTCAGACTTGTTCGCGAAACGTGGACTATTATACTTTAACTAAGCCACGTTTACAATGTACAATTATGTAAATACACACAGACTAGACCGATTCCGATTTTGAAACCCCACCTACGCGTCAACTATTTGGCAGGTTACTGACACAAACGTCGATTTTTAAACCATAGAAGATACAATGCAATATGAAATGTTCATTCAAATTCTAACTTTAATGAACAACCCGGGGAAAATAACTGTCTTACAATCACAATCACAAACTGCCGTTAGAGAGGACTAGCAGAAAGACCTAGTCTAAGAAAACAACACACGACACGGGCATTGCATTGAATTGGTAGAAAAAAACAATAAAATGCATTAACTATTCATTATTTTTTCACAAGCCATAATATCCATCTCGATCGTTAGTCTATCTAGGTTTTAGTAGTCAGTCCCTAATAAGTTTTCGGTTCCGGAACATTGCATTGCATATTGCCGAGCACGATGATGGATACGATGTGCTGTGTTCCTTCAACGCGACAGGACAGGAGTATGTATGGGGTTTTCATAATTCATATCATAATATTCAGCTCATATGTGAAGGGTTGAAAAATTGAAATATTTGGAATTACGCGCTTCAACTATTGCTGTGTTAAGCTACACACAGCTTCAGTATATAAACAAACGATATATTGATATTACCTACACACTATGGCGCTATGAGTGGTGAAAATTTCACTGTGCAATAAAATGAGAAATACG
>JAHZMZ010003535.1:0-12725 GCA_027743805.1 Lepidocyrtoides sp. E14 | reverse complement strand
TCTTACAAACACAACAAATTATATTCCATGCGTCAGACAAGGATCATGAGGTTCGAACGAAATTGTCTACAGAAATGCATTAATTTAGTGTTTAAAATATTATGCATAATATTTTTTTTACCAACCCTAAGCAAAAAGTGGGGCTAAAGAAGAAAAGTAAGACGCTTCAAGTTATGAGTCATAGTAAGCATGAATTACACTACTACAGGAAGTCGGGTCTAAAAATGTTGAAAATTTTAACAAGAAAAAACAAAGAACCGCTTTTGCTTTCAAGGTAACTTGAAATGAATGCTGCTGCTAACATAAGTGACCACCATCGACTTGCTTCGTTACTTTCTAAGAAACTCAATAAAACACAGCAAATTGAGCAAACAATGGCTGCTTACAGAGAGTACTGGTTCCAGCGTTATGTTGTTGAATTTTTTGTAAGGAAGAATAACGAGCAAACATGACCATGAACCCATAAAAATGTTTTGTTTCAGTTTCAATAATGGTCGCCATTCAATGGCTCATTCTTCTTATTTTTTTAGGAATTAAAAACTTTGTTTTGCATTAATACCCTGGGTTTTCCATGCTACAGAACAGTGAAATTTACTTGTTCCTATTTCCATCTATTTAATTTATTTTGGTTCCAAATTTGATTTAAGCGGATTGAGCCGCATGAATTTGTTGGTGTTAAAACATTCAAAGAAAAGTAATGATTTGTTGATTGCAACAGAAATGGAAAAGTACTGAGCCAGCATCAACAGAACTACCACCGAAGAGAATTTTCGCAGAAATAGTTCTGGGTTTGGGTTAAATACGTCTTTCTTCTCGCTGCCAAGTATTTGATCTACTTGGAACAAAGACAGAATGGATCCGCACATAATTAACAGGAAGTCACTTGTCATTAGTCGGTGTAATACTAGAGCATCACAAATCATGTAATTCTACAAAGCATATACGCTGTAACAGAGATGCCGTCCTATTAGAAAATAATGTTGCTGTTTCCATTTAGTAGTACAATCTCAATCGTTCAAAATTTTTTACACATGTATAACATGAATATTAATATGTACACTTTGTAAAGAATTTATCGCATTTTTATTGGCATTTGTTGTGTTAAAGTACCTTTCACGAAGTATCAATAAAGTTTCATCATCTTCAAATATAAATTCTTCCTCATCATTTTCTCAGTTCTTTAAAACATTGCTTATAGCCTCTTCAGATGAATGAAACTAGACGTATAAAACAATTAATCCCCACCAGCAAAAAGAATGAATGGCCAAAACCGCTAATTTACTTTAAAAACGGCATCTTTACCTTTAGATCCACTCTATATCAGTATTGAATCGTACATGCGTACAGGTGTTTACAGCAAAAAAAAAGAAGGCTATTGTGATCAAAAAATCACCTTCTTGTTAGTCATCATATAATACCATCCTACATCATCAAAACACTGTACAGTACCCTACATCACCACGACTCATATAAAAAACCCGCATGCATAATAAAAGTTGCTTTGTAAACTTATCGATCGGTGGACCACAGCACGTGCGAAGCGAATCCAAAAACAAAACACAGTTTCCCAACAACTCATCCTCCTTTTCCTCTCTATCAGTTGCAACTTTATGAGTAACTCTCAAATGTACATGTCTATGCACAAAGCTCATTCTCTAAAGAATGCACAGTGGTGTACAGTTAGGCATATAAAATGCAAAAAAAGCTATCCCTAATGATAATGAACTATACCGAAACAGGTATGAAGTTCTAGTTAGAAATATAGAATGGTACCAATTATACACTATTCACCGATATAGGTATACACGTACATTCATAAATACCTACTTTAGTTGTTTTACAGCTACAAATTTTTCTGGTTGTTGGTATTAGTTGATACATTGAATGGTCTATCGCATTATCATTCATTCTGTTGTACATAAAAGTGCTTAGATAACTGTTGTAATGTTAGTACTACTGCTGCTGTAATGAATGAATCGACTGTCACTGTTACTTACACTGTAAATCAAGATAGTCTTCTCACGTATTTTCATCTAACCATTATTCATTTTATGCATCATATACTTTCATTATGTAAAGTCTTCTTGATAATCCTTTGTGTTCGTTTTCAAAAAAAAAAAATCATTACCAAAGTGTATATGTATGTATGTACCATGTATGTAGTATCCCACTTCTGTTGTCTGTATATTTATAAAAGTGATATTTACGGTTCATAAATGAATAACAAAATGGCTGTTTTTAACAGAAACGTTTGTTTTATTTTCTTCTTTGCCAAGTCAAACAAACAGCTATTCATCATGTAATGAATGTAGATAAAAAAAATAATTTTGTAATGTTGATGATGCTGGCTGGGATGTTATTCACGAGATATTTATATGTATACCTATTTGTTGTCTTACCCTATTTTGTTATTTTACAATGATTAAAAGTTATCTTTGGTCTGGTGTCATTTCAAGCTAAAATGAATACAAGCATTTTGTAGACAAAAGCATATTATCTATCTGTTGTCTCCACAAACGAGCAGGGGAATCACAAACAAATAATTTTTTGCGAGTCTGACGGAAACCCAATTTCGACAGACGGAAACAAAAGAAACAATAATGGTATGTTATTGTCGTCGTGTTGGAGGACAAGAGGACGTGCACCTATGCATATAGTATATATATTTTGTGTTATGGTTTATGGTGTAGTGATATAAAAAAAACCATGTCCTCTGAACCCATAATATGCTTCCTCTGCCTCTGCTACAATGGAAAATGCAGAAGTTTTGAGGGTTTTCGTAGAAAGAGGTTATATTTTGTATGTATGCAGAGGCAGACACAGACAACACACATGCGCTGCCAGAAAAAGAAAATCGCTACAAATTTGTAAACATGTTTTTCTACTGTTTTTTTACCCAAACTGTGTATCAATCCATATTGTACATACTTACATATACATGCGGCTGGATAATGTGGACCTTTGTACCTACACCTCTAATGAAGTTATACTATATCCGTTATTTACACTTGAGTCAAAGATCACGCCATTTTATTAGAAACGCGTCTTTATCCTCTACCTACACACTACTGCCAACTGTACGGAACTCCCTGTGAACCATAACATTCTACTATTTTACGCTACGCTTCTATTAAGATGGCAAATCGAAAAGTTGTATTCTCGGTCTTACATTATCCAACTACCAGCTCGACACTGTTCGTAGAAAGAAATAGTATTTTCACCCCAATCTGGTGAATAATTTGTGCTCCTCTATATTCTATCATTTGATATCCGTATAGACTAACAGTAGTACAGATATATAAATAGTGTAATGCAAGATTCTCAACTTTCATTTCGGATAATGAATACGAAACATTTCTTCAATAAGAGAACACATTATACAGGATTATCATCATCACAAAGGAGACTTTTTTATGCGTTACTTTGTCGTTACTACCGTGCATACGACTCGAAATGACGTGTTTTGTTTCCACTTGAAATGCCTGCAACAACACACGGTATGCGTGCCATTTAGCGTTATGGTACGGTCTTGTTTATCTCATATCGCATCAGAGGCCTATATAGAAAACGTAAAGTTGTTTTCTTTGATCGCCATTCATAATGTGGCACAAAATAACTGAAAATATTCCTCTTGCTGCTGCTGCTGCTGCTGGCAGAAGAACACAAAGAACAAAAACATTGCGGTGCTAGACAGAGAGCCATGCCAAGTTAGTAGGATTCTTGGTACGCTTTTCCTTTGTGTATTGCAATGGTACTCAGTTCACAGCACAGCGAAAGAGGCAAGAGTTGTGCTTATAATTGGGTATCTAGTCTAACGCCTAGTCAGCATGTATACACATGTCACGTAAGCGCATTTATTGCAAGGTTTTCTATTTCTCGTTGTAAGCAGAGCATCTCTCTTTTTCTCTAACCGTAAAAAGGTAACAACATACAACCGAAATACTCCGAGTGAGTGCCAGACGTCTCAGGTCATTTGAAAGACGACTGAAAGTAGGTGCAAGCACCCAATGCTTACAAAATATTACCGAGTTACAGAACAGAAAAGCATGCCAATACTCGTGTCGTACTTCTTTTATTTTTGTTTTTTTTCATGATGTATTTTTTTTTACTGCTGCAGCGTGTGTACATAAGGACGTAAATATAGGTATATGCCATTCCCGAAAAATAGCCGTCCTTCCCTAAACAATTGCTTTCTCCATGTCGCACACATATATCCACTTTCAGATTTCGTATAATGTCAAACACTGCAGTTTTTTTTTTTAAATCGAGAAGCCTGATTCGTGTAAATGGGCTGTAAAAGGATAGCCGTGATATGTCTGTGATGATGGATATAGAATTTTAAATGGGATAACGGTGCCAAAAGCTATAAAAGCGGACAAAAGTGTACTGACTTTTGAGTTGATGTGCGACAAGACAACTGTACGATTTATACTGTTTTATGAACAAAAGGTAATAATATTTTTTGGCAATGTAAAATAGGTCGTACCCAAGCAGCCTTAATAAGCTTCCTTATCATCATCATGTGCGCGAACATTGCAGAGAAAAAAAAATGCAAGATAATTATAAGGAAAAAACATTTTTTTTTATAAATGCAAACTGGATTCTCTTTTTGGACTGAGAAAGAATTTTTACGTGAACTTTCATTCGGTCTCAATCAACGTCTATAACCTGCTCTATTAAAAGAATTTATTTATTTACGTTTACAAGTAGGCATACTGCTTTTTCACGTGCTCTTACGTAAACAAAAGTTACCTCATTTCTAGCACAAATTATATATAGAACCATGCGGAACTAGTAGGGAAGCACTTTCAGTTTGCAATATGATTATAGCGTGTTGCATTCTGTTCTGTTATATGGTGGTATTTGTATGTTGTTATCGTCCAAATGAAATCAATGTACTTATTACCTTTATCACTTAATCAAAATGTTTCGTACAGTATTTTACTGCCCACAATGATGGCAAATTTGTCATAATTTCCCTTTTTCTTGTCATTTTATTGAGCATTTTATTGGCTGAAGGTATTTTGTAAATACATAATATACATGTGTGCAAACAAATAATATTACTTCATTCCACCTGCTTAACTTCCATCATCATCATCATCATCACTAAATACCCATACATAACTATTATTGTCCTTACTATTAGTAAGTTGACCTAGGTTCTTTCAAGGATCAGGCAAGGCAAAAAGTACCGTCCATAAAATTGTTTGGCTTCTTTGTTTTGTAGAGTGTAATGTAATCTGTACAGGTATTCATATATTTTTTTACCTCAATGGAAGGCAACAGCAAGTAATTATAAAGTTGTGAAACTCTCCAACTAGACAAAGAACGAACTTTGGCATTTCTCTGCTCTATTTTAGTTAAACATTGCTACAACATACAGAATAATATAAATATTTTCAAAGTGAAAAAACTTGTGCTTAATTACGAGCTAAAAGTACATGACATGACTACTGGAATGTATTTGGTATTTTTTTAAGCATTTCAGCCTACGCCTTTTACTATGACGGAAATGAGAAGTCTTACAAGTTTTGCTGATTCTTTGACCGACCAAGTTACTACTACTACTACACATAGGCAATATTATTATATTTTTTGTTTATTTATGTTTATACTTTTGCCAAGTGTAGTACTACTACTTCCTATTATGAAATGATGATACTCTAAGTATATATATGTATGTATATTTATAGTAGATATACTGCAGGTTTTGTACGTAATATGATTTTTATCGAAAAGCAGGGCAACAACCATCCGACCCAGACCCAAAAAATTCGGAGTCTGCTTGGCTTCCGAGAGGATTTTATTTTTTATGAACATTCACTATTCCGGCTTCTCTCGACGAAACATGCTAAATATGTATGCATGCATTTTTATTATACACTACACCTAGTACACTGATATCTATAAAAAACGCATTCTATGATATGCATATTGCATATTATGCAGTCTTATTACAGAGCCGTAGGTAATGCGGTGTACCTTTAAAAGGTGTAAGGTGAATGTTTAAAAAATAAATTAGATGTACATACGTAGGTACCTATGTTTTTTACAGTTAAGAGCGCACCATAACATTATTACTGTTATGGTTTTGAAGGCTTCATTAATTTGAAACTCTAAAATCGATATCATATCTTTAAACCTTCCATTATTATTTTGAAAACCCTAATATTGCACAGAGTTACCATCTATCTAAAAACCATATTCAAG
Source organism: Lepidocyrtoides sp. E14 (assembly GCA_027743805.1). Taxonomy (NCBI): domain Eukaryota; kingdom Metazoa; phylum Arthropoda; class Collembola; order Entomobryomorpha; family Entomobryidae; genus Lepidocyrtoides; species Lepidocyrtoides sp. E14. The sequence continues at coordinate 6,512 of JAHZMZ010003535.1, read as the reverse complement.
TGCATTTCAAATGAGCTTGCTCAGGTACATGTCAATTTTCCACGTGAAATTGGGAAATGATACTTTCTTTGGGAAGCATGCAGCCTTGAGAATTTGTCTCGACGTACCTATATTTATTTATACTAGAAAATTGACATTCAAAATGCATTGATTTTTCACTGTGTTGAAACAAAAAACATAGCAGAATGAAAATGAGTGAAAGTATTCGTATTGCAAGCTTAAGGTTTACGTAGTATTAACCTGTGTACTCGGGAAAGTTTGTTACCTATGATAAGAATAAAGGTTGTTGCAAAATCCAAACACATGTAAAAATATGTGCTAGCAATAACAGCTCACGATGATAGTTTGCTATTTCCACGTGCAGACAAGTAAATACTGGAAAATAGCAAAAAATGATATCTATTGCATGTTTGCATTAGCATTAATTTTCTTGCTATATTTTTGCATCAGTACATACCATCTTTCCTTCCTCTATTTTCTCTCTCAACTGGGGACTATGATATATCAACATACCTATGTAAATACCTAGCAAAATTGTCAAACTAATCCTTCTAAATATATTTATTACATATTTTACTATACAGTTTACTACTATTGTATACACACACCGATAAATAAAATAATGAATAAAGATAAATAATGTGATTATAACTTAATACTTAGGTACATATTATGCTTGCATAATGCGAATGAGTGACAACAACAAACAAGATGTTCTCTGATGTGTGAAAAATATGTGGAACAGTCAGTCAAAATTACAGCAGATAGTACAAGCAATCCCGTATACGAAAGGATGGAAAACTCATCAACTCATCATATTATATAGGCAAGCAAACATTATGGGTTTTTTTTACTGCGAGTCCCAAAGTCCAAAAGTCAGAGTCACATGCTACTGCTGTAAATATCCACGTGATAATAACTTTACTTTTAGTCAGCGAGTAGCAGGAAGCCCAATCAATACATTTACACACATGAAATATGTAAGCAATATCCAAGTAAAGTAGGTTGCAGTGCAGTGGAGGAGAAGATTTTACTTTTGTGTATAAGTATTGTGTGGTTTGAAGGTATTAAGTACATACATACATACACATGAACTTTCCTTTAGGTAGCTTTTGCACAATAGCTATTTATAAGCTGGGATAGGTAATAATCATCACTACTTGGGTTTTTGATAGTACAGCTGAATGTTTACTTTGTAAACTGTATTGGCATTGACACTACTGTAAATCATTAAATGAAAACTGTATAGAAAATGTAACAAGTTGATACTATTAAATGATGGTGTATTTTAGTATCTGTCAGATCCAGATTGAGTTTGGATATTTGTTTGAATTTAATTGACTTAGGTATTAGTACAAAAGGGTGATTTCCTTTGCTGACAAAATGTTTAGTACCCCATTAAATTCTTTGACGTAAGTGAGGATTATATACCCGCACGGGTAACCAACATATGGCACGAATGAAATTATGTCAAAATTTATAAAATACAAGCTACATTGTGGTTTCTCCTTAGCAAAACGTTTTTGTACATAACGGAGAAATTTGCAGGTTATCTCTAGTGAAGGGGTAGCGAGAGAATCCAATTTTAAAGCACGTTTATAAGCCAACTGATGCAATGCTGTTCATTCAAATTATAAAAAGCAGTTAAGCAGCTATGAATGTGGCTGTGTAGGCATTGAAAATTGAAAATATAAACATTTTTGGAGTACAGAAGCCAGCCAGCAGCAGACTCTTTCATCGCCATTGTTTGGGAGCCTCGGTTTTATCTGCTATGTTGGCTATAAATAACATTCAATTTCGCTACAAATAAATCAATTTACAGAAAAAAATTTCATTCTAGTTAATGGCCAGCTTGGGGAAATTCACCTGTAATTAATTGATTTACTATGTATACGGTGTACGTTATACTTCCTTCTCAAAATCACAACTGGGAGCGTTGGGTTTTGCACGTGTACATCCTAATTACTTTTGCATTTTTGAAATACAGTAAAATAGCTCAATTTATCCTTTCTTCATGCATCCAATCTCGTATTTCCCATCAGAAATTATCCAGACATGTTTATAAAATGTTTCTACCTTCTTCAAAATACACAAAATTTAAAAGTGATTCTATACAGTCAATACGATCATGGTAAGGGAATCAACACGGTTTAAGTATCCTTCACAGTTCTTAAGGAGGTATTAAGGTCATTTTTAATATTCTCCTGGTTTTCTCTTTCCGCCCCCAGACAGATAGTTTTTTGGAAGCAACATACCATACCTGAATCTAATATAATATACATGTACAAATGGCACAATGCTTTCAACAAATGAACACATTGTATGTAAAGTTGGATTACAGACGTTTATAGCTTTATACAAAAAAATGAGTATAAAATACTATTTTATAGTTAATCATGGAACAACAGCAAAGTTCGACGTGTGCAGCCGAGTGGCTGATGTGAAGTGGAAGCGCTATCCTATCCAATCGGATATTCTCCTCTCTCTCACACACAAACATTACTTTTTCTATGTATACAATTATATGGATGAAATGACTAGATTGCTACTCGGCTCAACGCAAAATTACTCTCTCCTACACTTCTGTTCCGAACGTTGAGAAGAAAATTTGGCGTTGCTTGATCGTACCACCGACTTTCAGCTTTGCCCTACTGTTGAGTTGAAGGTCACTTGCTGTGTAGCCAGAAAAAAAGTTTAAACGTGCTGTGCTTATATTATGTATACACAATGGTTTTAATAGTATGATCATATAAAATACAACACTTTTATGTATATCTAGTCGTCGTATAGTCTATATTTGCATTGCAGGCGATAGTTGCTTACAGCCGGCGAAAAAAACCTGCTGGTAACTGGAAATTACATGCACACTACATTTGGGCACTTTGATATGTATGTATCTATCTACATTGTGTGCATACAAACTACTCAATATCTTTTTTTTGTAGTCATCATCATTTTTACTCTCACAAAGCTCAACGTTTCGTTATCAGACCATCCAAAAAAAAAGTTTGCATAAAGAAAATAAAGGATGTTAATGATGTTATACACAATACCGCCAGTTGAACATAAATATTTTGATGGGTTCTTTGTTCCATGTTCGTCTACCTACTGAGCAAAAAAAAACTTACGTACATCCACAAAGGATTCCATTGCGAGTGTCTTTATTGCCAGATAATTGAAGATTGATCTTTTGCTTTTTGATCTTGTGAGCTTGAAAGAATTTGAGAACAAATTAACTGAAGAAATGTACTTTTATAGATGCTACTGGTCTTGGGAAAGAACATACTGTGTAAATTTCTCTTTATGGTGTACTGGATATATTATATTGGGAATACATGTGATCATGATGATGGCTGATTGCTTGCCCATACTTTTTAAAATGTTGCAAATTGCCCATGATACATGTTACTATAAGCTCAGTGAACCAGAAGGATATTCTAAGACACTATACTCAGTGTCTATACCCAGCTATGCTACTATATATAAAAATGCGACATTAGACTCAAATAGGAGTCAATGTGTCATCATTACTGTCGCAGTTGTCAATAATGCTGAATCGTAGCAATTTCAATCTATTCTTAACTTTTTCAAAGATCCGACTCGCCAATTTGCTTGGCGAATATCCAACTTTTGACTTGACTTATGTGAAAGTATTTTGCAACATTTCATTTGTACATCTCCCGCAGCAGTCTGTTGGGTGCCACATTGTGACACATTTCTGTTAGCACGGCGTAGTTCAATCATTAATAAAGCTATACATAACTTTGTAAGCTTAAACTGGATACATAAGATTGTTTAATATCAGTTTCCAGATTTAGAGTTTTAAGTCAAATTGTAGATTACGCTCTCATTTATCATTTCATAAGTATTATTTCGCAATACTGAGTAAATAATTTCATCATTTCAGTCTTCATTAACAGCTGAACTTGAAAATTTGTATGCCTAAGTACCTAATAATATTATTTGGATACTAATACTTGGTTTTCTGTTGGTGAATGGCTTTGAAATGTTTGTTTTGCTGATGCTATGATCTGATATGTCATGTCACTTACAGATATTACTAGCCACTTTGAGTTTCAATGAACTCATTTGTTGAATAGAAACAAAACACATCTTCAATATGTCACAAACTACTTCAATTATTGTGTGTGCTATTTGACTATTTGCTCTGTACTTAAACTAAACTGCTCTGCCACTCCGCGCTGCTAGCATGTTTATTGTTCATGTAACCATCATAAAAATAGCTTGTGATGATGAGCTACTTCTACTATCAGCTCTTGATCCCGGCACGTGGAGATAACGCTTCTACTGTAAACTTATGATGTTCTAATTTTGCATTGGAGATTCAAACAATGGAATCTCAATAAAATGTTGACATCGTGCAATGAGCCACCACTTAGCATAAAATTCCACGTTATAGAAAGGTAGCGTTTTCTATTTACTTTCTACAACAAAACTTTGCTGTTTCGTAGAAGAATAGCGAAACACAATGTATTTACATATTGTTGTCCTGTATGCCAAACCTACTAGTGTTTATAGCACAAAGAGAAACTGTTATAGGTATAAATATGGAGGTAAGATGATGATGATGATGATAAATAATGAATGAGTGAAAGATTGTCAACAAAAGTTACAAGCAACATGTTTACTGTAAACTTTTTGCTAGCTATCATACTTGCATTCTGTGAATGGATGTTGATGGATTCATCTATATATCCGTTTTTGACAAGAAGCAATGTAACACGAATTTCCACAATTGTGCATAGTTTATTATGTACTTTTCATGTATTTACATATGAATCGAAATTAGATATTCAAGAAGCAAAATATTATGACTTTTAAAGGATAGATATTTATGTACAAATATCTATAGTATTTGGAGTTATCAATGGAAATTCCCGTCAGCACTATGATCGTTTCCTGAGAATTTTTCATTTCATTAGAGAGAAAAACATAAAACCTACTTATATGCATGTAGATATATGTACTTATGTACTGCTGCTGCGATTAGCTTGTTAATATACAACCTGCGTTTGTCAGTAGCTACAGAAGTAATATAAGGTGTAAGTGATAGAAACAAATATTGGATATTACAATAGGGAAATAAATTTAACTTTAATTACCTATAAAGAAATATCGGCTAACAGAAAGAAATAATTGCTCATTACTGAAGTTCTAAAAGACACGCTTGAAAGCACGTAGTTAAGAATAAATAAAATTACCTTGTTTTCTATGTAAATAGAATTTTTTAAAAACCTGCTCCAACCGACTGCGGATAAGCAGTGACTGGCAGTGAGTGTGACCGGGTATTTTCCAACAAGCAACTACCATACACATATCATTGATTAGTTTGTAGTGCATACTTTTGTACTTTACTTTTTATCTAGTTTTACCAAACTTGCTTTCACACCTTGCATTTTAAAGCCTGCTTTTCACTTGTGTGTTAACATTTTGAATGTTTGTTGCCTGTATTGCAATGAAAACGCAGGTGGAATTATGTTTTAAAAATAAAAATTCCCTTCTTAAAAAACCAACAACGTTTTCTCATTTTGCGTCGGTGTGGATGCGTATTAGTAATCTACGTGGTTTCAAGACATTATAAATTGTAAATAGGATAAGTTTACGCTTCGGAGCAATGTCATTCAAGACAAGGAAGGTATTTCATTCATTGTCTGTTTTAAATTCATTCACAGTCAGTTTGTACTGGTTATCTCCCATTTTATGTGAGATAGTAGATGAAGGCAAATATAAAAATACAAGCTAACGCAACACATTTGTAGATGTGGATATACTATAATGTTGTCTGTTGTTTGTTGTACACCTGGTCTGGTAGCATGTAACGAAAAAACTTCCCTAATGTTGTTGTGATGAAGGTGCATAAATAGGTATTTTTTGTTTGCAGTCATTCACTTGACTATTATATATTTATACCTACCTCTTTGCGCCACAGTAAAAAGTCTAGGTAGAACGATTTTTTAAAAGACGCATTATAGTAGTCAGTAACAGCCAGATACTGTTTTGCAGAGTAAAAATGCTTCTCTTTCTAGAATACTTCGTTCGGCAGCTGCTCACGTCGTCGTCATATCCGGCACGTAATTAATAATTACATTCACATGTTACATGCATCCACCTACAGAATAACACTTTTACTGTTTTGATGCTAAGTGCCCGATCACACTTTTATTTATTTCATTTTGCTAAGAATGAATCTAAACAGAAAACACGCTTATTTAGACATTTCCCAAAATATTTTGGGAGGATCGAAAAACAAAACCATTATTTGGTATTTTCGTATCCCTTGATATTTTAATGAAAGGAAAAGTTTGGCAATAACAGTATGACGTATGAAATGAAATTATATATAGGAAAAACACGGTTTTACATGCATACGGCACAATGCAACGTGACTTTCGCATATGATTTATTTTATTATTTAGAGAATAAAAATGTCAACTACGCAATTTTTTGATGATGCGGATAGAAGAAAATGCACAGTATTTCATGCAATATTG
>JAHZMZ010003534.1:0-46961 GCA_027743805.1 Lepidocyrtoides sp. E14 | reverse complement strand
CATCCACATAATTTACATGGTATGTAGGTAGACACTATATGCCCTAAATTAGTACTGATAGTATTAACTGCATTCTTTACATTCCGTACCGGTAGGTAGGTTGCATGAATATATGTAGGTATGTGACGTTCAAATCAAAAAGAGTCCTTTTCTATTCATATGCATTTCTGAACAAAGTTTTGACACATTTTGTCATTGGAATCAGTAATGATGATAACATTTCTGTGTTCTGATAAACTTATCTAACCTCTTCTGCAGCATATAATGGATTTCAGAAATCATGTTATCAATTCTGATGCCAGTGCATTTTTGGATGTTCTTTGACTGCTTTTCTTCACGTCATGAATCTGTTGTAACATTGTATCTAGCAAACACTTATTGTTAAGCTAACTGACGCTGTACTGCAACTCACAAGCTGCAAACAGATATTTTCTACAAAAGTATTGGTCAACAATGTTTAATATATGTAACAGTAGCTCCACTGACCATCCATCAATATTCCGTAACATGAGCGCTGAATTTCTACTTGAACTTGCTTTCATTTTGCTAGCTGCCACTGCTCCTATGGGGAAAGTTCTTGATTCATTCCACAATTTTCATCATCATCATGAATCGTATCTATCTAGCATTGACTCGGCTAAAATGAGTTACCTATATATTACCCGTGCGCATTACCTTTGTGCTATTAGGACTAAATGTACTCCCGTGGCATCACAATGAATAGGATCGGTCATTTTCCTCAATTGCATTTTCTGTTCATACATTATGCAGCCAGGATAACGGAGCCATCGGTAATAAGGTAATAGCTAGTAGTACACAAGTTTGATATGTTGCGTGTCAAAAGTAATTTTATGTTAATGGAATTAATATTTTGAAACGAAAGGCAAAGAGGGGTCGTGGGGCTGTAAGTCAAGATCAATGTTTTCAAGAACCTTCATGTTGTTCAAAGTCGTGTCGTGCTGGATTATTAAAAAAGTTCACGTGCATAACATTTACATAAAAACAGCATTTCCATGCATCTGAGATTATTTGTATTTGTATATCCGATAAATGCACAGCAGAACAAATGATTTGTCTCAGATTAAGTTGATAGCTTTTGGTGATGATAACCCAAGACGCACTTGCAAAAGTGCCAAGCAGTCAACATTTTTTAATGGAAAATTAACAGTAAATTTCAAAGCATCTGTTTTTTAACTTTGCCCGAAAAATGTCTATCATCATCATTTACTGCATCAAAAGAAACAACAAGTTGCATATTATTTCTCTTTGGAAGAACTCATTCCGTCTATACATGTACTTTTACAAGTTTACAATTTAAAGGAATCACTCTTGAACATTTACACGTGCATGTAAAAGGTAGGAATTTACTTTAAACAGTAGTAAGTTCAAAAGTCGAACAAATTTTCTCCCAACAATTTGCAAACTTTTGAACATATTATGCACATAATATTTCCGTGTCAGAATATCACTACATCATCATATCAAAGCCCACGCTTCTGACACTTGCCTCTACAAACTCTTTTTGCTCGTTACTATTTACTATCATTTTATCAGTCAGCCTCACCACTTGCACCAACTTTGCTTGCGCAATAAGCAGTAAAGCGCTCTATTTATTTGTCTGATTTATCAACATCATTACCACAATAAAGTGTACTCACTCACTACTTAGCTGTGTGTGCTGTGCTGCTACAACCCACTACATCTACTACACTACTGCAGCAACGTATCACTCAACCCAATTTTCCAGCAACTTATCAGCTTTTCCACGTAATAAACACGTCTTCAAATACACAAAGCTACTTTGGTCTGAAAGCACAAGAACACTCAAATATCATCATCATCATCAAACTACTCGACTTTTTCTCCATAAAACACTCTGAGTCTGAAACACAACAACAAACTGGCAACCCACTATAACATCCAAGTACCCACTTTCTTCACTTCATTCATATGTTTGCCTTAATAAAAGACTATAACTTTGACTTGTTGTGTTGTGTGACACAGTGATGATGATAAGGCAAACAAACATTATGCTCATGTTAGCTTATGTACCTTCATTACATGCTTTGTATGTACTAAATATTATAATATTTACTTGGAATGAGATTGCTTGCATAATTTAGCATTAGTGGTGCCATCAATAAAGCACTACGACACACTACTTTTACACGTGTTTTGTTTAACTATCCACTTTTCTATACTTATCTATGCTTCTCATCTAGCTCACCTTCGAAATACATAATACAGATATGTACATACCTCTCTATTTTTTAACGTGCCATTTTTATGTATTGCCCATAAGCCTCTAGGTAGTTAACATGTAATGTGCATAAATAAATAGGCATACCATTGGAAAGTGTTGGTGGTCCTACTTCATTCTTTAGCGGGTGACGAACCGTGCAAAGCGAAGAGAGGATAAGCAGGGAGAAGAGTAATTATTAACAAAAAAAAATGCAAAGCTTTATAGCGCATAATAGGAATACAATTACTTTCTCTGCTAGTTGTGTAGCAGTGAGAGTGTGTCACCCTCATAAAATAAAATATATCACAAAGAATGCACATAAATACAACAACTGCGACTAAACGTGCAGCCAAACTAACTAATGCTACTGGTATAATACTTGGTAGAGAAAATTTAGAGTGTGTGCATACCACTGGAAAATATATAGGGGCAGAAGTAGTGAAATGTTTTAATGCTTCCTCCAAACTAAATGCATATTGAAAGTGGTGGAGGGACAAGAAGGAAGACGAAAAAGGGGAGAAGATTCATGATGCAAATACAATGAAATAGAAAGGCAGACTGAGCAGAGTGGAATAGAAAGAGCAGAAGGACATTTCTGCGTTCTGTGTTGAAAATATCTCATGCAAAGCTAATGCTACAAGCAACTTGTGAACAGTTTTCCCTATCAGTATTAGTCCCAGTCTACCAGCTAGCTAGCTCAACTTCTGCTCCTACCATTCTTTTCCCCATTTTTCTCTCGTGCTGTTAGACCAAGCTTTAAGTCGCGGCTGCAAGTTTACTGGAGTAGGGACAAGTGCTGGATTTTTCTCTGCTCTGCTTACCATTTCCCTTCCAGTCTCTCTGTGGCTTTCCTCTGTGTCGGAAGAGAGAATTATTGTACTGCCAGCGTGGTGTGGAAATTTAAATGATAAAAAGAAATATTTAACACGTATTTTCTACAATGAAAATATACTAGTTTCTTGAAGATTTTTAAAGAAATTAAAATCGCAACCGAGCGCCTTTTTTGAAATACAAATTTTAAAGATACTTTCAAAAAAAGTGAACAATTGAGATAAATAATATTTCGTTTGTGAATTTTAAGAGGAGGGAGAAAGATTGAAACCTCAGGAGAAACCAACCTTTACCATTGGGAAAATACTTTCTACACTTTACGATATCTCTATCCATCTATCTGTCTGTCTAAATGTGTGTGTCTATCGTATCCATCTTATCTTTTGCCGTTCGTTGATTCTTTCATGCCTTTTCACATCTGTCTTGCATGTTAACAATTGTGTTCTTCTTTTGCTACCTCCTTCGGTGCTAAAATATCTCTGTGTTTCAATAAAAAAAATAGTGTGGTCATGTTAAATCAGTCTCGGATCAGCGGATAGAAATCGGCCAAAGAAAAAAAAATCTCTTTTCCGAGTTTCATCTCCAAGATAGCTTTCATTTTCTCTCACTTTCTAAGATAATAAAAAAGAATAAGAGTGCAATAAGATTGGACGAAAACTCGTGGACGAACATTTTCTTCTGTTTTACTCACATTCTCTCCTTCTTTTTCCAACCTCTTTTCTATCTTTATGAAATGCCTAGAACGTCTACAGAGAAAAGTCAAACCAGAGTTCTACAATGTAGTCTAGCCGTTCGATGAATGGAAAAACCCACACATTGACATTTTCTGACTGACTCATAGAAGCAAAGCAAAGTAACATCGTTGCTACTACTGCTGCTGCATCGAATATCATCATATTATGCAGAGGAGGAAGAGAAGTACACATTGAATACAAAATTTCCTCTCATTTCTTTCCTCTTCTTCTTCTTTTTCTCTCCAACAACTGCACGAGAATTACAGTGAACAGAGTTCGCATCGTAAAATAAAATCCGTTCTTTTCTTCAAAGAAGAAATAGTGTAATTCTTTTACATTCTTTTTTATCCATTGGTTTTTTTACTGTGATGGTTTGCATCTTCTTATTTTCTGTGTGTGCATTCACTTCACACGCTCATCCAAACACATACACACACATACATGTCGTCATTTGATTATGTAAAGAGAGTAGGACCAGAATCTTGTGCGAATTTTGTCTCATCTTTGTTCTCAGACTTTTTATTTCTTTCTTTCTTCCAATGTCTATATATCTCCGGGATATTCAAGTAATTTCCATAATTTTCTTTACACAGTGTTGATGAGATGTCAAGGTATCATGACGAAATGAAAGTGGAAACTTTTCCTTCTTTTTGCAAGCAAAGTCTCACCACCACCACCAGTACAAACATTTATAATACTTCTTTTCACCTCCACGCGTACTTATACGCACGCTGAATTTCATGTAGAGGGTAAATGTTGAAAAAAGAAGGGAAAACCTTTTGAAAGTGAAACTGTTGAGATGAGTCTGCAGTAAAATATCTGGTGTCTTAGACGAGTAGCTGCATTAAAATTACAAGAGTATACAGTGAAGAACAAACCGGTGGAGAAGAAGTTGGAATAAATTCTCGTCAAAGAGAGAGAAACGCTGAATGAAATGCAAACGGTCAAAAAAGTGATTGTCATTTTACATACATTGAAAATGAAACTTGTGTGCGGCGGTGTGTGCTGTGATGATGTGGTGTATTCCGACGGTTAATAATGTCACCGCCGACGACACCGCTTTTTACCTCTACCTCGTCTTGTCTACGTGCGTGGACTTCTTTCTCCCACTTTCTTTTGCAGAAAGCTACCGAAAATGAATGAGTGAAATTTACCAGTCAGTCAGTGTGTTTTTCAGTTTGAGGGATGAATAAAAGCGTTTTTTGGTTGCTTTGATGAGAACGATGAGGATGCGAAAGTCTCAGCAAACGTGTGTGTATGTGTTTCTTCCTCCTCTTGCCTCTGTGTAGTTCCATCTCATAATGAAGTAATGCTACATGTCATCACGCAGCAGTGGTTGTAAATACTTTTATACGAAAAATCAAAATCGTACCCACTCACTCAGCCAGTCAACTCTTCTCTCACGATCACATTTCTATGCAGAAGACGCACGCAAATGTGCATACCTACGTATTACCATATATCCTTTGCAAACACTATCACTACTACACAACTCCGTTCCAAATTGCTGGGAAAATTAGAGAAAAGAACAAGACCGACTTTATGAACTGAAACGAAAAAAGAACAGACTCAAACAAGACTCGACTCTACTCAAAGAATTTCTTTCTTCCTTCCATTCACCAAAGAAAGAGTGAGCAGAACAGAATGGAATTAGTTGACGACAAACTCTTTGAAAGCTTGTGCGATTAAGTTGAAGCGGAGAATGAAAACCTCTCTTTTTAAATAATGCACTGCTTTCTACGAAACCGAAAACCTAAAGCAAGCAAAAAAGTTATGCTCTTTTTCTCTAGTGTCAGAGTATTCACACAGCTGCTCCATAGCATTTTAATGGTGCACAATTCCTACGTAATCACAAACAAAAAAAATCAACGCTTACATATCATACACATTATCATATTTCATATTATACTGTCATCAATGCAAGCACATTTCACCATACAAATACACTTATGTTCTCTCATATTAATAATGAAAGAAAGCAAAGAGAAAGCGACAGAGGAAAAGCGGCGAAACGGGCTTAAAAAATGAATATGTGTTCATATCTTTATTTCAGTACATGCTCGCTCGTGAACAACAATATGCTACGACGACCGTTGTTTTTAGGTGTTTGGAGACATATTGTCTGTGCATTGTTTTTTATCTTTTTAAATTATTTTTATCTCATACTTTGACATATTCTTACCTAAGTATTTCATTATTCACCAATAATACTGGTGATGATGATGATAACGATAAAAGGATGGATTAATGTTATCATTATTTTTTCACAGAAAAAAGTGATTGTCAATCGAAGTGAATTTATTATCGTGATGGTCGTATATTTCATAGAAATTAGATAACATTATCACAAGAGAGAAAAGCGGAAAATTGCTAGTTCCCCTTCTCTTGTCTAATTTATTATTCTGTACAGGTTGTGCCTGTACTGTCGTCTTTTGCTGTCGTCACAAAACTTGTGAAAGAGAGGAAAAAGGGCTGGAGTGGTAGAGTCACTAAGCATATTAGTGTATTAGGCATGCTAGAAAAAAATAGCTAGATTGGTATATAGGTATTTAATAATATAAAATTAATAAAAAAGTGAAAGAAGGAAAACTAGTTGTGACACTGACAGCAACAGTAGCATTAAGTCTACAACGACAACAACAAACTGAAAGAATTGGCGTTGGCTTTCTATAAAATTACGATGATGATGATAATGTATCATCATCATCATCCTCTATCAACATCATTATTAGTGGTATTGATATAACGTGCACTTAATATGCATACGTAAAGATGATAATAGCATCACCAGTACTAAACATTAACTAACTATTAAAGAGGAACTGAATGTTAAACTAGGGTTTTTTCTTGTTTGCCTGCAGTGTTATGTGTTTTCGCATATTTTGTTTATTTCATCGAAAGAAAGCATATAAGCCCTATTCCAGCTCAACGGGCAGAGTAATTTCCAATGTAAAAAACTCGGTTGTCCCACTTTCTCCTCGTAACAGGAGAATCGAATGCTTTCATATTATTTTATCCAAACTTTTTACTACAATACTTTTAATAAGATACACGTCTAGGCATATGCATACTTTCACGTAATAATATTCGTATTAGTTTCCAACAAAAAAATATAATAAGAAAATTAGTTTGATGGAGTTTGTAGGACAATAATTTTTGAACTAGTTAAGCCTCCAGTAGTGCTGCAGCTACAGTCAAACAGTACCTTTCTCCACAAGTTATTTTTTGTGCAACTTATATTTTTTCATTCCACTTCACTGTTGCTATTATTTCCATGTAACTGCTAAGCTTTATTGTAGAAGAATCAAGAAAGAAGAAGAATAGGAGGGAGGTGGTGCTGTGCTCAGTTTGTTGTTGTTGTAAAAGAAACCCTTTTGTTATAGCGCACTTAATAATAATAAAAAAGAAAAAGCAAGTCACACTCAGTAAAATATATAGAGTTACAACTTGTTACTATTCTCTCTACAGTCTACATTATAATCATAATAATATTCGTCCTCCACCCTCTTTATTTAGTAGCAATAGAAAAGTCGGTGAATTGCTTCAGGTTTCCTTTTTTTTCTTGCCATTCAGTTTTAAGGAGAAAAGTCATGCTGCTGCTGCTGCTGAAAATGAACTGAACAGTGCTACTTTTTGCCCGTTTCATGTTTCCTTCTGTTTCTATTTAGTACACTAAAACAACTTGGTCCTATTTTGAAAAATAAGTGGATATACACAAGTAGGTATGGATAAAGAAAACACTCTCCTCTGGAAAGTCCTTTTGCTTTTAATGGAGACAAAATGCAATTGGATCGACTATCATCATCAGCATTATTATTGTTGTTGTTCTTACTGCTATTATTATTATCAACCTAGTTCCACTTTCACTTCACTACTTTCCCGTATTTCCTCTTCTTTTTGAATACGGCAATAGCATTTAGTGTAGTTTTACGTTTGCTACTTGACTCCCTCTTTCTACACAATTTCTTATACTACTTGTGCATATGTCCATGTTAGTATCATGCTGCTGCTGGAAAGAGAGCGAAAAGTTTTTGTCATTCCTTTTCAACTAACAGACTAGTACTTCCCTGCTCATTGTTTTTATTGTGAAGGCACGCAGCTTTCAATTTCAGGTTTATATCCGTCAACGTAACCAACATGACTGTGTGTAGAATTGCGATACAAGTAGGAAAGATTTTCGTCGCCAAGTTGAAATTGACTCGAGGATACCTGGATAAAAAAAGAATAAAGTTTATCCTCTCTCACTACTAGCATAGCCACGGCTGAAATATTATAGAATATTATGGCACACATCTCCTGTAAAAAGTAGTAAACTAAGACAACTCATTCACTATGAATAAGCACGCAAAGTCAAAGTTTTGATTTCCTCCAGGAAGCACACAACTTTGACTACTACTGGAGTACTAAACAGTCACTCTCCTCACGTACTAGTACTTTTCTACTAGCTACCACTACACACACTATTTCACTGGGAGCGAAATAGTGACAACAGAAACGACAACAAGCCAAAAAATATTTGCCCAGGCTAAAGCTATTCTGCAGCTGCTGGCTGGTGGTGATATAGTTGTTCCAGCCCTGTGGAAATGTTTGTTTCTTCTTTCTTTTCTTTAGCTCAGGCAGACGCTCTACTTTTTTCTCTTATTCCAGCTAAGCTTGTCGTGGGCGGTAGCTCTTGTATATTTATTCATTCACTCTTACTTGCATTTTCACTCTGCAAAACAACAACAGTAGTAATAAAATATTATTACAGTAGAAAGCAGCACAACTTCTTCTCCGTCTACGGCTATCATTGCAAATTATTGTCTCGCACTTGAAGAAAATGCTTGTTTCAAGAGTTAGAGTGTTAAGGTGCCACTCAAGTACAAGTCAAGTCATTTCAAAACAATCGACCTACCTATCCCAGAGTTTCATTACCAGCAGTAAAACAACAATGCTTATTATTACTTTACTAGTTCATACTTTTTTGTCCTCCTCTTTTCGTGTAATAAACTCTTAAAATAGTTGAACGTGGTTGAGAAGGAGGAGATGTACAAGAAAAACAGTTTGAAAATTGTTAAGTGTACCATTGAGAAAGCATAGCAGAGCAAGTTTAAGCTAATTTTCTCGTCTAATTTTCTTCTTCAACTGCTACGACAGACGACGACTACATACTTGCATGCTTATAATAATGTTCGCATTCATGCTTAAATATTCATTGTGAGCTTGTTTAGTGTGCGGCTGTGCTAGATCAACTTTTTTGTCTGTGGATAATGTCACATTATTAATGTGTAAGCAAATAAGAAAGATGTTAGGCAAAAAATGGCAATGAATGCATATAGTTAGACGCGTAGTGCTTCAAAAACATTACCGGAATCGCACAATCATCAGCTTATACTTATAGATAGTTTTATGCAAATAAGTACAAGTAATCAGCTACATAATTCCTGGGCAGAATGTTTTACAATTTTCCTGTCTCAATTTCGGGGTGACTGTTGACATGACTGTTCTTTGGAACTGCCCTGTATTTATTAGAAATTGATTGAATAAAAGGTAGGAAAAAAATGGTTCTGACGTTATCCTTCTCAGAATGAAATTATAAGTAGTACAAACGAAAGCCGACTTGGTTTTAAATGTACTCCACGAACCCAACCCACACACGAAGTTTGTTTCATGTTATTATTGTTATTAAGCAGCATTTTCATTCAACGATAATATCATAAGCCTTATTACCTATGTGAGTGAAGGAAAGCCACCAATAATACACAGCCACCCACGTTGATACACATGTATCATACATAAGCCGCTTAGAGCAGCAGAACAAACCAACAAAAAAATATATAATGGCAAACGCGAACGGACGCGAGCATAATATGTAATTTGAATGGAGGAAACAAGGAGCGGAAGTGAATTTGGAGCAAAGTAATTTAGCTTATTGAAATAATACTTAAAGTATTCCAAATTCCAAAAAGTTGAGAAAAACACGTATAATTATATGTCTGAAACCAACAATACATGTATTTATCCCACTATAGAGAGCCCATTGAAAACAATTTCTAGAATTTGCGCCATTTACCCCAAAAAAAGTTGATTGAGAACTTTCTATATACGGAGGAGGTAATGTTGAGAGCTAATTAGAGACAATTAGGAAGGATGAAAGGAAAAACATTCACTCTCCGTTTGTTGTTCTGAGTTATTGTATCAACTGCGTAATGAATGTGAAAGCACGTTTTAAATACAACCCTCCTTTTCGTTCGTGATCACTGATCAGAGATGTGTGTATGTAACGCTCACTATAAAAAGCATCATTAAAACAGAGACTTCTCCCCCTCTCTCGCATGATGCTATTCATTATTATCATGATCATCACCAGAATCCAGGATTTTGGTCAAACGCTTATAATCCTTCCGACGATCAACCTCTGGCTTTGTGCTTCGACTATTACAGATGATGCGGATAAACAAGCACAATGATATTACTATAAACTTATTTATGCTCGTCTGTATTGTTCTTCTCCTACACATTATAAAATAGAAAGGGTTCATCATCATGAAAATGGAGACGGTCATCATCATAAAGTATAACTGACAAAAAGATAATAGTAATATTAACTGAAACGCGCTCACTTTTCATAAGCTTCTCTCTGCATACACAAACAAACACATGGACAAAAAAGAGGGACAGGTTTACGTTAGGGAAAACAAAACGAGAGATCATCAGAGGAAAAACTTGTTATCTTTTGGTTGCTGCTGCTGCTGTTTTACAAACGTAATACCTACTTTGTCTGTATCAAGTCAGTGTATTCCGGCTGAAACCAGCATAAAAACGGCAGCATTTTCTTCTTAGCTCATAAAATATTCACAATGTGCAATTCCCCATATAACATAATAACAGCACACAATAGGCTTATCCATTACCTTTCTCTTGTTCATCTCTCGTTCTCTCATTTCATCTTATATCACAACTACAAGAAAAAATGTGGGGAAAAGAAAAAAAGGGAAATATAATCTGAGAGGTCATTCATCGGTCGGTCATCCGTCCTCCTTTGGAAACATGCATGTATATTCTGTTTTACAGATACTACCACTACTACTTATTCCATCAAAAAATGGCAGACTTTTTTTTGCTTGCGGTCTGTTTTTTTTTCGTAATGAGAGTAGAGCATGGAAGGTCGAAAAGGCAGCAAAAAATAATACGTCGTATTATTCTCCTCTTTTATCTAAATCAAGGATGTAGATAGGTAGATATAGGTTATTCTTTCGTGTTGTCGTATGCTGCTGGAAGAATATTTTACTCACTCACACAGTCAGTTCAGTCCAGATACAACCCACAAAAAACCAGCATGCTATCATTTTTATGCGCTAGATTCCCCACTTTTATTTCGCATGCTGCATCCACTTAGGATAAAAATCGGGCTGATAGTGCACCACAGGATGTGTTTTTTTTGTGTGTTCCTTGAACTCTCTTCTTTTTCCATGTACCTTGTCTTCAATCTTCAGCTGCTACATGGCTTTCTGACCATTACATTCAGAATCATTTATTGTTCGTCACACATAGCTCAGCATCTTTTTCCCCGTTGGTTATACCAGGTAGGTAGATGGATAGAAGGTTTAAGAAAAGCAGATCAGTGGAAATGAGGAAAAAAAAGAAATGTGGAAAGAAAAAAATAAGTCCTGGAGCTACGTGATAGAAAAAAACACATCTCTTGGTTTAAGCAATGGAAATATTAATATTGCAGTTTTATTTTCAAAATGACCAGTATATGCAGCATGTAGTTTTCGCAAACCGACCGTTGACTGACCTACATACCAGTTTACGTTAAAAGATGGGAAGAGGAAAAAGTCATGGTTAAGAAACATACACTGTAAAGCTGGCGCACATGTACAAAATGGAAGTCAGTAGAGTTGGTAGTTTTTACAGTGAGTAAGCTACCCACCACCACCACCACAAACCACGATGCACAGGATATGGTGAAAGTAAATAGAAAAGAAGGGAAGGGAAAGGTAGCAAGAAGAAGAAGAAGAAAAACGCAGATTGTTCTACATGTTTATTCTCTGCTTCTTCGAATACTTCTTATCCTTTCTTTCTACCTGTCTCAAACTTTTACTTTCGTGGTAGAATGGCGGCGGTGGTGGTGGTATATAGTGATGTGATGGCGGGATAAGTCATCTTGTTGGACGCTTCCTCTTTCATGTAATTGGGATTAGCGCTTCCTCCAGACAAGACATGTAACGTGGTTTGACCTGGGCTTGTAAATACTACTGTAGTATTTTCCCCATTTCACTGTGCTGTGCTAGATATAGCAGTCTCAGTCTGTATAAAAATCAATGAGCATGTAATATGAATGTATGTATCCAAGTTTCAAGCTAAAAAAATAAAACTTTTCTACTGCTGCTACTTTCTTCAACCTAACTACCACACGGTTATCTATTCTATTACACACTCAAGTTGTTGAAAAAGGTATTTTGAGAACAAAAACGCGAAGTGTGTAAAAAAATAAAAGTAAAACTTTTTTTCTCTTAAGACTAAACTCGTCCTTTTTTATCTTACGCGTATTAGTAATACCTATGTACAAATACAAATTACTGCAAGTAAACGTAGAGAAGGAAAGGAAAGATCAGAGATCAAGTTCTTTTACTTTCTATTGCACTACACTTTACAATGCGTAATTGCACAAGCCAACAACAGCAGTGCTCTTTCTGCTTGTTGTGTTCATGTACGTTGTACGTCTGTTCTGCTCACTCAAGAAGTTGTAATTTTTACCTTGTAGGTAGTATCATCATTACATAAACATCATTATCAGTAGACTCATCATCATCAGATAAGAAGTCTGCAATATCATTTTTGGTGTCTTGTGGGTGCTAGTACGTAAATGTACAATTCTTCCTGCTATCACTACTGCAGTGCACTCATTTACGAAACCAGCAATGCAAGAAGGGAAAACTGGAAGGGAACCAGAGAAACAAAAAATCAAAATTTTCTATCTGCATCTAGTCCGGTTAGAATTCTATTCCGGTTAGAATGCAGATAGTCCCCAAAACCTCATCGCGTACCTAAAACTTTTAACCCGACAGTATTACTTTTTCACCAAAAACAAAAGCAACCAGCAACGTTTATAGTTTGTAATGACGACATTTATAAACACTAGGGAACATGAATGAATAGATTTTGTATTTCCTGTGAAAGTGAGCAACAAAGTATATACAGAGTGAGAGTGAGAGAGAGCAGAAAACTACAGCTACCTCGACTCTCTTTTTTAGTCCAATAAAACCACACGCATTGGGTTGAATCGCGTAGATAGTTAACAAACATCTATACGTTTTAATTAGCAAAAAGTGTGGATGATCGTCTACTACTCTACTCTGCAGAAATACTACTTAAGGAGAAATCTTTACTAATTATGTTGTTTGGGTGGGATTTTTTTCTCTTTTTATACTTGTTCCTGTGGATCCATCTGGACTACCTTATTATTTGTGGACGACGGATGAACTACAACAATCATCATCAACTTAATCACAATCAACAACCAAAAATCAACTTGCCTTTGGGGAATCATCATTATCAATGCGCCTGGGGAACATATTGTGGCATCGTCAACACAAACCATTATATTTCCTCATCCTTACTCCTTTCCATAATTCCTAATATTCCTTTAATAACTCACATTTCTTCTAATAAACATACTGCGACCTATTTACCTTTTTTAAATTGTTGAAATACGCATATATATCATACGCTATTTTTTTGCAACATATTACATATTATAGCCAAGTCCGACATATTATTACTCATATATTTCTAAGGAAAAGCTTGGTAGCTCTAGGCAAGGGGCAAGGAGCCATTGCCCTGAAAAGGGCATGAGACCACGGCTCTGTGTTGGACTTTGGCTTTTCGCCATAATCATTTTTGGTGTGACCACATCCTCCGCTTCTGGTAAGTTTTGAAACAATTTTTTACTTATCTGCTTTTTTCCTCATCCAGAGTCCTTCCAGAAACAACAAGAAATTAAACTGATGACCTCCAATACTTTTAAGAGGAACACTCCTCACCTAAACTTACAATGCAAACGAAAAAAATCGATTATGAAGTGCTACTTATGTACATCAGAGAACGCTGCCTGGCTTGGTAAAACAAAAGAATTCAAATTAGCTCAAATATCGCACCACCAAGCAAAAATCTAACATTTTTCGCACGCCATACTGCGGGATTGCCTTTATCAAGTTCACATTCTTTTATTTGTCAATAATAACGTTTTTGTTTACACATGATAATCGTGCAAATACCGTTTTTCACATAATTGCTAACAAACTTCGTCCTCTACAACATACAGCGTATACTTTTCGATCGGAAACCGGTATCCCTACCTAAATTCATATAAAGTGATTCGTATTTTAATAAACTCAAGTAAGGTCGTTTAGCTTTGTAATAACACGAAATGGTGGATCATGTTTACATGAAAGGATCGGCGCTCACATAATTAGACTGGAAAATGAACTTAAACAAACATGACATCATTTATGCCTTACAGTTTAAAAAAAAATGCGCAACGCTTTATTAAAAGTTGCATGAAAACCAAAGAGAAAGCTGTCCAGTAATTCATGCATCTAAAATGGCTTACGTAATATATCGTTATTGTTGTTGTTGTAGATTTTCTAATATGTTTACTGCGTGTAAAATTTGTATTTCTGGATCGAAACAAAAGGGATAGCAAAACTTTTTTCCCAAGTTAATATTTTATAGCGGCAATAGTAATGGTAGCATAAAGCTGTATAAAGCATGCTAAATTCAAACTATTGCTGCTCGTGCACAGCAGTAACCGGGAGATTGAATGAGTTTCTAGTAAATTTTGACTTTCCAGTAGCAAATGAACTTATAGCAATTTAGCTTTTGAATGTGAAAGAAAACTGTTAGGGAGTAGCATGTCATGCTATGCCATTATGATGCAAGTATAGGGTTAACAATGGGGAGGGGTAGATATGTATATTACACTGACTTACTGTAACAGGCCAGCGTCACCACAACAGATTGCATGGTGCATGCGATACATATTACTACAGACAGAAAACAAAAAATTAAGCATGATTTTTAGTCACTCTCTTTCAGTCATTCGGAAAAAAAGTTTACCTATTTTGATGCTTATTTGCCGCGTTAAACATGTTATATTGAAAATGCTGGTAGAATAAAAGTAAAAGGCATACAGAAAAACACTAACACCACACATGATTCATTGACATTTTCATCAAAAAAACCTTTCCGACGTTGTCTCAAATATTAGGAACGAGCAGCTAACTCCAACTCGAGCATTTTATATATAGTTGTTGTATAGCAATGCATGAAACACATGTCACGTAAATTAGACTGTTGATGAAAGACATGCTGTGTGAGTGTGTGCAGTGTGATATGTGATGTGTACTCTATTAGAAGAAAGAATGAAATGTAAAGTAAGAGAAGAGGAGTGGAGTTGGAGTGTGCGGAAGGAGAACCCTGTTGAGAAATGTGTATAGTGTCATGTCGTGCTGTTGGTTGTGTGAGCCTCCCTCCACTGCTGCTAACTAACTAGTTAACTATGAGCGATGTATTAGAGAACTTGTAAAAAACTCAAAATGAATATAGTACGTCTACTTCATATTATATGGATGCTTACGTAGGTGGATACATAATCTGTGTGTTGTATGTATGCATTTATGATGAATACATGACTGCTGCTCCTGCTAGTAGGATTTAGGGATCAAACGAACAGCGAAAGCTTCAATATAAAACAAAGTAAAGAGTGAGTGAGAGAGAGAGGAAAATGAGAGAAAAGTTGTAGAACACAACAAACATTAAACTGTCTGAAATCACCAAAGTGTGCACATAGTCATTTCTCCACTGGCAAATGGCTGACTTGAATGAGTAGGTAGTTTCGAGTTTGTTTCATGATATGTTATTGCACGGCATAATATTAGCTAATAGGTGTGTTTGTTGTTGTTACTCTCAACTGTATTGTGGTAACTATTTAACTGCAGAAACAAATACTACAGCTTATGAGTGACATATTGCTTTTCTGGAGAGAAAATACATACAAGAAGAGGAATATATAAGTTCATACTGAAAGCACAATTGGCAATATCTCAGGAGAGAAAAGGTGCACACAATGATGATTTCAACCACTTTGACATGCTACCTAACTTTTCATAGGAGTGCCAGCAGATTTTCTAGTGAAAACAAAATGCTCTGCTGTGTAGAAAATAGTTGGAAAGTGTGTAAAGCTGACTTTTGTGTGCTCATAGGTACCTATGTGCATACTAGGCAATGTAGAAGCACTCATGTGGAAATACTCAAGTTCCATTTATATTTTGTAACTTTTTACCTGAGAGCAGAAAATCGTAGAAGTAGTAGTGTCTGCTCCAGTTGAACAATTTTTATGTACATAGATTAGATATCGTGTAGAAAGAGGGAATGAGAGGCAGGAAAAATAAGTGAAACAGTTTTTGTCGAGGAATCAAACCAAGCTAAAGAGCAAGCAAAAGTAGCAGCTTGCAGAAAGCAAGGTTAAAACTTGACTTGTCGAATTATCCAAACTCTCTTTCTCTACCTCCCTACACACACACACATTATGTCTTTAACCCAGTCTGATGGTTTGGGAATAAGTTGTTGCATCGCGTGCTTTTGCAAATGTTGTTGTTGTTGTTCTTCTTCTTCTCTACACCGTTTCCTTTCGCTCTTTCTCCACTGAAATTACCTTTATTGTATGTATAACCTTTTAAGTAATCATACTGTGTGGTGTATTTGCCTACAAGTAATAAATTGTACCTGATGGTAATAAATAAAAAATTGAGCAAGAAGAATACATACATCCATTTCCCACCATCGTTTCAATTCCATTTGCTGCTACTATGTACTTACATAATATCAATGTAGACTGGTGTAGTAGTAAATACTACTAAAGACAAAAACATATTATTTCACTGTTTATTGTGTACAATCTCATCCATTTTCAATCTTTCCCATTTATTTTCTTCCTGAATAATATTATTTGTTTGTCTGGTGACCAGACTCTGGTCTGGTCTGATATAGTCACTTGCATGTATGTAAGCCAATGTTACATTTTATGCCATTTTCAGTCAATTCCATATTATCGGGAAACGTCGTTACACTCATTTCCTTTCTCCGTGAAATGGAAGAATGTAACAGAATGTTGAAACTGTTAAAGGTCATTGAGCAGACCACATGTAACTTTTCTTGTCTGTCTGTCATCTACAGCAATTTAATTCTAGACTGCTGCCATCACCAATCATTATCATCAGATCAATAGCAGCCTATAGTCATCAACAGCAATTGGAAAAGGTGGCTGTACCTATTGACCATATGATTAATATCTTTTTGCCAAGTTGTGTGCAAAGGTGTTCATTTTACTTTGCACATCGATAAAAAAACTGGAAAGAAAAAGCAGCCCCTTGCCAAAAATATATTATATTCTTCAGCAGAGCAATGTACAACAGAATATAAAAAGCAGTGATAAGATACCCTTTATAAATGACTACCTATCCATCCGGTAGTTGAGCATGTAAGAAAGAAGAAGGTATAGGAGGGAAGCACTTGGTGCTATGCAGCAAATTTTCTTCTCGAGTGTCTTAACAAAGTTAAAAGACGTGAGGCATTGTGTAGTGTAGAGAGAAAAGAGGAAAAAGCAAGTTTTACGTTTGGATGAAGAACTGAAACTATTACACTTTTCGTATAAATTCATTCAAGCATGATTCATGCATGTATGCATACACACCACCCGCCCTGTTCCTGTTTGTATTTTAATTCTGTACCCTTCCACTAGCTAGCTACATAGCAATAATAGCAGCACAGCAAAAAGAGAATGAAAACAAGGACTCCAGAGAAAGTCACCAGCCTTTTCTCCATGTTTCCTTGCGAGCTATCTGTATAGAATGCCTACATAAATATTATTACTTGTGTATGCTATTGGCTGCATGCGTGCAGATGTACATACTGTATATGTTTCATATTGTATGAACAATAATAATTCTAATAGCATTATACGCAAACAAAAGAAAAATCTAGGAAAAGGCAGATATCCTTCTTTGCCAGCAACACCAGTTGACTGAATTATGGTTTATTTTCCCTCTTACGAATTCAGTCATGTGCAAAAGCAGAAAAAAATGAAACAATCTTGCAGGAAATTCTCCACAGGTATAAAACACGAAATCTGCCATTGCATCTACATGCATATGAATGTACATGTTTTGTGCTTTTTGTTATGTACTAAGATGCACAATAAAAAAATCGTAACTAATTTATACAAGCGAGCAAATAAAACTCACAATTTTTAGTGCATGAGCAAATTGTTTTATTAAAACACCTGAATTTTACCAGGTTATTTAATAAGAAAATTATGGTTTCCTCCGATTATGTCAAGTCGGTTGCACATTGGCATCGGAAGTATAAAATTTATGAAAACATCTACGATCAGTAGCTTGCGGATGTATTGTTGTGTAGTGTTTACGAAATTCGGTGGTATTTTTCAAATGCATAAAGTTGCGAAAGAAAAAGTATGACGAGGTGAGAACTCAATCTATATACGAACTGAAAATTCATATTTTTTTGCATGATTGACTTTTTGCTACACCAATAAAATGAAAAAAAAGAAAAGGGGAAAAGCCAGCACAATGCAATGGGACTTCATGCTGTGTCGACTTTATTATGTACGTATGTATCGTTTTATCAATCTCTAGTTCAGCTTCAGATTGATAAATATTTCATGTTCATGTCCATCCATGTTGTAATCCATTGACCGCTGCCAAATAAAAAAACCATATTTTGTAAATTTCAACTACGTAGAAAGGCTCTTTTTAAATGGAGAAACAAGATATTATGGAATGGTAGTTGAGGTCGGTTCTGATGCATTACTTTTTGTTCTGGAATTATAAAAGGCACTGCTATGATAAAAAGTAAGAGTAGAAAATTCAAAGTGCATTCAGCAAAATATCTCACTACATCGAGCAAAACAATATTTACCCTTTTAACAGGAAAGTCTTTCCTCACACTCCACATATAACGCATTGTTACAATAGGCTACTCTGGGGTTTTTCGGAGAAAAAGGGGAGAAAAACTTTTCAATCTTGAAAACTGTACCAAGGCAAAAATACATGCATTTTCCAAATAAATAGTAAAGCTCGATAACAGCACACAATACTACACAAATATATCCTTTTTTCAACAATTCTGTTCGTTTACCTATGCTTGGGAGCATGTACACGTTCCAAAGAAGGGAAAAGTGTACACACAAGAAGTAGCCACTTGAAGAGAATATCTGTAAGTCTTCCATTTTCAGAATATTATGTAAATATACGAGCACGGCTATGTACTTACTTCCATAAATATCAGAAAGATTGTGTTGGATGATATGAACAGGATAAAAAATAGATATTACAAATATGTGGGGTGAAAAGTAGATATTCCTTTCTTACTTTTCTCGATTTCCCCATCTTTTTACCATGCTTATTGCATAAGAAAGAATGTTTTGTATACTTTTATGGTTTCAACGAACCTTTTTTTGCAACTTCTAGCTCAGTATAGATGTGTGTGTGTGTGTGTGTACCAATTACGATTACTACGCATTCCACACAGGCACCACCAGTAGTAGCAGCACTCAAGTTCAACAACTGAAATTGAACAAACCATATAATATGGATCCATGGTCCAACTCTTTTACACACAAATACACAGAACATACGTATGGATTTGATAGCATGGAATGCTTTTTTATATTCGATTCCGCTACAGAATTGGATTGAATTAGATATCTGTACTTTTCTCATTTTGCTTTCCTCTGGCTTTTTAACAAATATTTTCTCTGGAGGGAAAACTATCCCGGATTTTTTCAAATATATAGAACCTACATTCGTAGCATCTTTGTGCTCAAACTGGCGTGTTAAACTTTAAAGAGAAAATGAGAATGAGCTTGCTTACATTATGACTTGGCCTACATACCACTGCATTTCATTGTTTTCCCTCTTCATTTTTAAACAGCAACACACATCCCACGAAAACGATGTGTTTTTTTTTGTAGAAAAAATGTATTAGGAAACAAATAGAGACACATACTGCAAATACACAGCTTTGAGTACCAAAAACACAAAATGGGGTAAAAGAGAAAGCATAACTGTTTCGTTCCTTTGAGTATTCATAAAAACAAGCAGACAGGCAAAAAAAACATATTTCTTCTCCAGTGCCAAATTATTTGGAATGAAAGGGAGCAGACCTAGAAAATTCCTTTTTTGTACATTGAACCGCGTAAATACCTACTTATCCGACAGAAAAGTCACCAGTCACGAGACAAACACAATAATGCCTTGGTTGTTTGAATGTTTAACGTACCTTTGAAAATACAGCTGTAGCTACATAGTTCACTGTACTGCATATATGCATTGTATGCTGTCTTTCTCTTATGTTTTTTCATACTCTCAGGATAAAGTTGTTGCGAATAAATAAGTTCTTTTCACCATTTCCCGTGACGTTCATCATCAGGTCTTTTGAATGAAATTGGAAAAAAATGAATGAATGAATAGAGAGCAACTGGAGTGAAGTGGAAAAAGGTCCTTTTATGCAACTTGCCAATAATAAGAGACCGTCAAATAATGTGTTTTACTTTTGCTTATTTTCTACAGTTGTTGCTATTGCTCTCTTTGATCTTGTGTTTTTGTCTACTTTACAGCTTAAATAGTCGCTGCAAATGTTTTTAAAAAAGGCATTCAATGTAATGCTCAAAAACATTTGTGTTTGGTATTTTTGTATGGCTACAAGTTGGTATGGGCTTGGTTCAGTTGAGGTGGTTTAGATGTAGGTTTTTAAGTAGGTAGTACATTTATTATTAGGTTTTGAGGTAAACTAAAAGCATTCCTTTGAAGTGAGCAATGTGCTCTCTTTTTGACTGCTGCTGTTTCTTGGTAGGAGAACTAGTTTATTTTGTAGAGAAAAGCAACAAAGCATCATGGGAAGCCTATTTTGGCTTGCTCTTCTATAAAAGAGGTTTTGGCCGACGAGTGAGAATACACAGGTAACTGTACTCGAAAGAATTAAGGACAAAATATGCTTCATGAACGTCGTGAATTCTCTGAAAATAACAAAAATAATTATAGGTTAGTTGAGCATGGAGTTAAGAATGACGTTCATGATGATGGAAGTAAAGGTAGAAAAATGAATAGAGTTTGTAGAATGAAAACATAGTTGGGAAAATATTGTAAGCAGATTGTAAGGAATTTTGAAGATAAATGCCTGTCGGCTTTTCTTTTTTGTACTAAGATAGGATTTGGTGGTTATGATGCAAATGGAAACAGCAAAGATGTGGAAAAGCGGAACTGCTCCTACTTTACTATTTTATTACCGAGAAGAAAATGAAAGATGTAAAAATAGGTTAGAAATTTTTATTTACATATCATCAGGTAGGGTAGAATGACTGAAAGAAAACTATTTTCGTCGACATGATGGAAGATTATTAATTAAAATGAATGAAATGTATTTCATGTCTCGTTTTTATGAAATTGTTTATATAAGGTGATGATGCGCAGTACCCGTTTTTTGCACATTATCTTCATAATGTTTCTTATGGACGAAGTCTATGCAAAGCTGGATAATAATAATGGGAATTCCTTTTACAAATTCAAAATAATTTTGATGGGGACTATTCAAAGGCATACGAAAGAAAGGAAAATAACTATTAGTAGCATGCAAATCGTCGTGAAAATTATTACTATGCTGTAGTCTGGCGTGTTTGTTGATTGCATGAATAAAATAATTTTGATGGGGACTATTCAAAGGCATACGAAAGAAAGGAAAATAACTATTAGTAGCATGCAAATCGTCGTGAAAATTATTACTATGCTGTAGTCCGGCGTGTTTGTTGATTGCATGAATTTACATGAGTGTGGTAGTTCTTCTCTCTTATATCTGTAAACATTCCATGTCCTCATCCTTATGTTTTATGTGTATTTTTTAATAGTCCCTTTCCATTAAAGTGCATCTTTTAAAGCAAAAAGAAGGCTTCAAATGCACATAATATACAATATTCAATATGAATATGAAATGAAGTATGAAGAGAGATGTCTCTCTTGAAGTATGTATGCACCCCTCCTATCCACGAACCATTGAATAATGTAGTAGCAGCATATTTAGAGCACACAGGTTGGGCATGTCAAGCATTATTACACAGAAAATACGAAAAATGTATGTAATGTGGCCCTCTACTACCAGCATAAAATATTTAGAACAGAGCGCAATGCATAAGAATGTGCACTCTGCTTATGAAGCTACTTATTCTACAACAGTTTCCATCTCCAACCAACCAGAGATTCTTGCCTCAGGAAAAATGCTACTACTGTTACTGCCTTTGCATTGACTTGAGTGGGTAAGAGCTATAGTAGAATACGCATATTCGTTAAAAACGCAAGTATGTAAGTAGCTACCTACTTTATACATTATTATCTACTTTTTTAGCTTCTCACGCCACTGCTTTCTCTTTATAGAAGGAAGAGACGAATACGCCAAAAAAAGATAGGGCTCTTCTGCAAAAATGTGGTATTTGTTTGTTTGTGAAGATGATGAGATGAGTTTTATACAGTTTCATGCCCAAAGTTTTTTCAACTTTTTTTTTGTGAAAAAAGATATTCGGTGGTGGGTACAAATACTCCATTGTATTTTCGACTGAGCATGCTTATAACCATGTATACACATACAAAAGAATGCCATCGTATTGCTTACTCACACTAGAGTGCATTTTGAAGCGAGGTGAATGTATACTTCTCCCAGTCATTCTTCTTTTCTTGCATATTTTTGTTGTGAACGAAAGTGGGTTCATTATCAGAGTACTGTTTCCAGTTTGTAAGTCGCAGAAGGGCTTTAGGCATAAACATGGAAATATGTACATATATAGTGAGTGGTGGGGGTGTTAGAGAACAAGTCTGTGGTATGGCAATACTGAGCATTATGAAGAGTCTGTAATCTTCTAGAAAATATCAGAGAATGACCGGAGGTGATAAAGATGAATTACTTTACCATATCATCATCAATTCACCATGCAATGTTGGCTACACTTTTAAGCTATTTTACCATTATTATTTTCCACCTACATTCCAAAAACATTGGGAATTTTCTAACGTCAGCTGCATAGAGAAAAAAATCTCGTTGATTTTTTGTCTGTACCCTTGAGAATTTTTTCAAATCATATAATATCTTACCTTCCTTCTTTCTTCATTCATGCATGGCTTGTTTGCCAAATTCTCTGTAAATCTTTTGTTATACTGAATTCACGTTAAGAAATGATTTTTCCCCTGTTTTCGTAAGGTAGTAAAAAATAGTTGAGAAAATGATGCTTAAATATCAAGTTTTTTTTTTTCAGGTTATTTTATGTGGGTTGAGGTTGGTTGCTGGTGTTTCCTAAAAACATATCCAGTTACTAGAGAACTTCCCTTCCCTGGTATAGTGAGCTTGTAGGTATCCTTTTTCTGAGGTGAAAGTTTACCAAAAATAAGGAGAAGCTATGCTGTTCAAATGGCGAGGATAATATTTTCCGACTCACGTTTTTCCATCTGTAATTTCCCATAAGCACATTTCTGATTACCTCGCGAATCAGTTATAATCCTACTTTCTCTAGAGATTCTTGAGAACGAGACGATGCTTTCCCTCTGTCTTTCTTTTATTTTTGCTTGCTAAAATCGAACAGAGCATCCGGTTTGTTTGCCTAGTGGTTCTAGGGCAGTGCACGCACTCACTCACAACCTCATCATCATCATCATCATCATCACCCAAGAAAGAGAAAAAAGTGGATTCTGCAATTAATTCTGTTAATGGCCAATAAAATCCCATGTAATGGGGCAAACTCACTGGCCTAGTAGTAAGAATATGGTCGGTTGGTCAGTGTCTCAGGAGATGGCTAATTGGTTACTTTAAGTCAACCACAGAGTCACTGGTCACTCACACAGCACAACAGAGCTAACCAACCAAACACTTATACCTGCGTCCATGAAAGAATCTTTGGGAAAAGAGAAAAGAACGGATCAGTAAATTCTACAGGGTATCGAACATGACTTTTTTATATCTCTTCTTCCTTCCTTTTTGCAATCAAATTATGAAGAACCAGGTTCATTTCCGGGTTTTTGTTTGAACGAACATGTGTGTGCTAAAGTAGAAACAAAAAATATACAACAAGGTAGGTTTCACTTACTTGTACGTAAATAGATATCTTTAACAAATAATCAACTTTGTCAGGGTCTTCGGTTGACTCTGGTTAAGTTTATGACTCGGTGGCTTATTAGGTTGTAAGGAACTGGGTGATAGCTTGCTTTGCAGTGTTCACAGTCAGCATAAATCACTTTTGGACAGTGGTAATTAAAAAGATGACAGAGTTCTTTGAATGATTCAGGTGGGCCATGACCTATTAATTACACAGGCTAATTATTAAACATGTAGAGCTATCAAGTTACTTAAAATAAATCAAATTTGAGAGCATTTTATATCCCTCTATAGCAATATCCACAACTGATCAGATTGAAGTATGTAGGTGATATGAGAAATGAGAGAATGTAGTCGCATATTTTTCACGACTGAAACAAGGTAATGTTGATCATGAATCTCTACTTATTTATTAAATGTTGCTGAACCACAGAAGTATGCTACTGGAACTTCTTATGAAATCATTTTATTCGCCGTAATATGCTTATAGAAAATTGATGCGGAAAAGTTTCAACGATTTTCCCCTACAAAGAGAGTGGAAAACTCTCTACCGTTCCTTTCATACGTGAAAGAATGCATTTTTTTCTTCAGTAGTAATAACCTGCAGATTTATATCCTGATACGCAAGTAAATAAATGGATGAATGAAAAATGAATGGATTTAAACTTTCCAAAGAAAATCATACGCTCATCACATTTTCTTGTGTGCAGCGTGCAGTTTCAATTTATTAAATACAGACCTGTAAATTATATAACGCTTTTCAAGTATAAAGGCGAAATATCAACATACCTTTCCAGGTAAATATGTACTTTTCAGTGGTATAACAGTAATAAATAATACTATGCTTTTGGCTAAATTTTTCATCAAATTGCGGTGGAGGTTGAAGTAGCAGTAGTTAGTGAGAAACCTTGGTCGTTTTTGTTGTGGTTGGCAGGATAGGTTTATTTGTTGGTAGCGTTTTGGTGGGAAAGCTGACGAAAGAAAAGCTAAATTGTTTTCAACGTTTTTGTTGTTTTCCCCAAAAAATAATTACACCTTTCCGTTTTCATTTGTAATTGCTGGTTGATAACATTCCCGCAGCTTTTCAGCTTACCTCTTCTCTTGTATGAATGTGTATATACTCAAACCGTTTCTTTCAAATACACTTCATTACTTGAATATAACGTCTACCTTATTGATTAGCGCTTTTCTCTTCATAAAAACGATCAAAATACAGCTCTGCAGGCAAACTACAAACGTGCTTTAATGCAAACAAAAGCTCCTAGAGCCATTGTACGTGTGGACAGAAAAACGAAGTTCAATTTACAAAAATCTGGCGCAATCATGATTACTGTTTTTGTTCCACTTCTATTTTTTGCAAAAAAATATAAAGGCTGTCTATACCAAAAATTTGAAAGAAAATGGCAGCAATATTTTTCTGTCAGCTTGTGACGAAAAGACGTGACTTAATGCTTGTGCCTATATTTAATGATTGATGACAAAGTTGGAATGCGTACATCTCTCTCTTATTATCCTACCCAACTATTATTTACTTGATTCACCTACATACTACAGCTCTAGCTGGATAGTATCCAAATTTATCATCCATTAAAAAACGTTATCCGTGACAGTGAAAAGATGCATGCTTTTATCAGTTCTGCCCCAATAATAGTACAATATCAAATTATTGCTCCATTCGATGTGTCAGTCCCTCTAAATATTTATTTGAACAGAGCTAGAGCAATGGCTGTCTCGTGTTTTAGCAAGTGTCTTTATACTCGAAAAATTATACAGTTTAAGTGTAAATGTGACCATCCTCCAATGTTTGCAGATAAGGCATGTGCCTATTATGAACTCCAATGTAAAATTAATGTCCAAGTGATGAGTAATTGTAGCTCAACTAGAATATCTAATCGGATGTCATTCTTACACCACAGTTTGAATACAATAATACTTACGCAGATGTATTTTTCGATTTGCTTGCGGTAGAAATAGACAATGTGTAAAATTGTACAGTGGCATGCGAGCAAGTTATAAAAAGTGTCAGCCTATAGATGAATACCTGATTACCTCGTTGTCAACAGACGGGAGGCTGTGTTTGTACATTTTTTTCTGAGTATATTCACATTCGAAGCAAAAGTAACACCTCTACCATGCTCCGAGTAACAAAGAGAGAAATACGATAATTGCTTGCTTTGATGATGATGTATTAATGCGTGTTTTAAATTTTCTGGTATTGTTACGTTCACTACTCAATGAGATATTTTTATTTGCTTTCCACTTTGCTTATACTAAAATGCTAAATACCAAGAAATGTTGTACTTTTCTTTTACGTAATAATAATATACATGTACTCATATACTCATATTTTTTCCAACTGAACAATGTGCTGTACAATAATTTGAGAAAAAGTGCAATCATCAAGCCAGAAATAGAACGAGTGACAGCTAAGGGGCTGGAAGCAGCCAGTTGACAGTTTAATAACAATAATAGTAACTACAACAGCAACAACATAGCATGTCTTCCCTCTCCTGTTTTTTTTCTCTTCTCTTGGTTCATTGAAACCCACTAGCCCATAGTCTTTTATATTTTTCGTTGTTATTGTTGCTGACTGGCTATTGTGAAACAAAATGAAAAGGAAAAACGCAACAGTTCAAGTGAATACAGCACAGCAGTCATAGTCATCAAAAAGAAAGAACAAAAAAAATGTATATTTGTTGCTATTAAAGCTCTATATACATTTATTCCTACCAACCTTTCCTTGATGCGAGCACTAATAAACCCTGTTTTTTCTGTGGAGAATGAGAGAGAAAGGTAGCAGTAGAAATTGTCGTACGTTCTCTCTTTTTTTCTCTCTTCCTGACTTATAATTAACTCCAAAGCGGATTATGAAAGCAAAAAGGGGTTGCGTGTGACATTACGTAAGTAACTATTTAGTCCTCCTTCTCGGCAGCTGAAACTGCTCGTATTTCTTGCATACTTCTCTAGCTTTGAAGCCAGTCGAGTTGTCGTTTCTCGAGCCTTTTGTAACTTTCAAGAGCCTCTTGCTTTTCTCTGTTACTGTGCACAAAAGAAAATAGTCTGCAATATTAATGCCTTATGGGTTGTAAAACTGTTCGGGTGGTTTTGTAGCAGTTGTATGTAATATGCAATGCAACATAAATTCGTAGTTACGTTACGTTCTTCCATTCAAAAACGATAGAACGGACAAATATGAACGCGTGTACGCTGTCTGGCAATATGCGTTGTTCAGTTCGATGCCGTTGTGCCTCCAAGAAAATAACGTTGTTGTTAACTAATAGAACAAGGCGATATTACATAACCAACTGAAAAAAATTTCAGTGTGTGTGTGTATATATACCTACGTCTCCAGTTTTAGGTGCACATGTTGTGCTATTTCATAATCAAAATTTCATTTTCCTTTCTGCATATTTTCAACTTTTGACTTTTTCCTTTCTTGCATCGTCATCGTCGCCGCCGGAAATGAGAAATAGGGAAACACCACAAAAGAGAAAAGGCATGCATAAAAAACTATTTACGCAGTAGTAAACGCTGTAAACGTCTCAGTATAATAAAACGTGGCCTTTCCTTTGAGATAAATACTCTCAGGTATTTCTAATTTTTCTTACTCTCATTTCACCATTTTGACGTTTGACAAATTCTACCCGAAATGATGAAAGTATTTGCTGGAGCTAAGCCTTTTTACCTTGTCATTTTACAACTTCCTGTGTAATTTACATAATACACTTCGCGCTGACATTCTTGCTACAAATGAACATGATGATGAGAAATGAGAACTAATTGGTGAATAGGTTTTCTAAGCAATCCAAAAAGTACATGTGCACTAAGCAAGTCCAAATAATAAGCTGCAACTATCACCGACAAAATTACAAGTTCCTTTTCAAACTTTACGATTGACTGGAAGTATTAAACAAGTATTAAGCCATTGTAATCCACACTCTCTCGCTGCTCTGCTCTGCCTGTACGTAAATTTGAAAAGGATTCATTCCAGAGAGGAAGAAGAAAACCTTGTAAAACATCTTGAGCAAAAGCTTCCTGTCATTATTAGGAATTGTAGGTACTAAAAATCTACTACATCTAGTAGACAATGCTACTCTCCCCATATATCCCTTTTAGTCTTCTTTTTATCACAGTCATCAGTACAGCAGTAACCAAGCTGTTTTAATGGTGAAAATGACTGCATCATGTAACGGTAATGAGATGAATACAGTTGTGTGTAAGGAGTGTAGTGAAAACACTTTTACCACTCACTCATGATGACTATCATCATATAAACGAGGACGATGAGTGAAAGAGAAAGGGAGACGTTGACGATATGACGATGGTTGCTTACTTCACTCCTATAATTTGGAATTGTACAACTTGTGCGTGTTTTCAATCAATAAGATTAGCGATGTCGTCTCGTCTTTCCTTCTTCTCGTCAACATTATCATCATCATCATCACCAGAATCACCATTAAGTATATCGCGTCGTATTTTTTTCCTCTATCAAGAACTTTCATTTTTGGAGCGTGTAGTCATTTTAGAAGCTCATTTTATTAGCAGTAGTGGTAACAGTATCTAATTTTCTAGTGTCACGATACTGCCGTACCTACATTTATGCATCTACACAATACTCATGTGTGTCTTGGCATTTCTAGTACTCATTCATTCTGTTACTCTGATGATGCCAGTTCATTTTTTTATTCCTTCCTTCCTTCCTTCTTCCTTCCGAAAGCAGGAATAAAACTAAGCTGTATACAGTAAACTGGTAAGCTGGTGGTTGCTCGAGAATAGCAAAGGCCTTCATTTGTACCAGCAGTAAGAAAAAACTTTTTTCATCATCCAGCAACACCATTGCCACCACCACTTTCTGCTCGACACCCTTGCTTCTCACCAAATCGATTTACTCTTCTTTTTCTTAAAGTAAATCCGTACACTCTCTAGTTTAGTGAAACAAGCAAAAAAGGGAAAAGATGAGAGCTTCGTTCAACTTCAACTCAAACAAGTTTTTTGGGAATAAAAAAGTGTTGTAGGAGCATTTTATGCATAAATGCTGACGAGGAAAAACTAACTAGTCCCATCCCATCACTGTCATCATCATGATCATCATCTTCATTTTTGGAGCAAGGATGTGAGCAAGCCTGTTATACATACGTACATGCTTATGCGACGTCATACACTTAACATTGTGTAGTCAAAGTACACTAAAATATCCTGGTACATGTAAACTTGTACAAGTTTCATAATAGTTTTTAAAATATAAGAGAAAATATAATTCGGTGACAGTAGATGCTGATGATGATGGTGCCTACGACTCTGGTACCCTCTTCCCTTCCCTCCTGTGACGTTGATGATGAAAGGATGGTGTGGTGACGGTGGCACTGTCGCGTCGTGGTGATGATGATGATGGCTGGCGGTGGAGGCATTGGCATGGCATGTTCTGTTGTTCTCTGCTGATACTCCAGTAAATCCCACCACCATACTTTGTCTCTTTGACTATTTCTTTCTTGTATTTCACTTCAATGTTGTATCGTAATTTTCCATAATGTGATACAAATACATGGCAATATAATTTGCATGGGTGGCAGCTTAGGAGACAGAAGATTAAGCAGGGAAAGTAGTGAAGAGCTTTTTTTGGAACTGATGATGATAATGACGATGTCTGAGCTGCCACTGCTGTGTGTATGTGTTGTACATTTTAACAATGCTAAGAGTTTCTCACACAGTCAGTGTCACACAGCTTTACTCTTTCATCATCTACAAACTTGCCCTTCTCTTTGTTGTGCTTTTTGTTCGAGGTGCTGGACCCGTTTCCCACTGCTGCTGCTATGTTGTTGTATGAATGTCTGGCTGGATGAGAGCAAGTTCTCTCAGCATCACAACGACTCTTGCATCCATCTAACAAAACTGCTCCTCGGACGAAGATGAGAATGATAATCATCGTCATCTTTATCATCATGACTATTGCATGCTCACTTAATTCTTTCTCTTTTTCTAGACTACTCTCATGAATGTATATAAAATAGTCATGTTTGCATTTTGCTCTGTAGAGAATGAATTGGTTTATTCATCTCTGCTTGCATCCCAAAGCTGGTTCTCGTTAAATGAAAGAGAGACACAGTCGAGAACATGATCATAAAATAATGTGCTGGTGGTGGTGGGCGGCGTGCTCCATGTTGGAATGGTAATGGCTCAACACTTTCACCGGGACTAGACCAGCAGTGACTGCACAGGCACTGAACTATAATAATACTTATGTATTGTAGTAGTAGTAGTAGTAGTAATAGCAGTCGCAGAAGAAGCAGCAGCACAAATGAATGTAGTGAGAGGAGAAAAGAATAGAAAGTGGGGATGGTATTTTTCCTACAGAGCAGTTTGTTGGAAAGTTGCTTGGTTTGGTTGTTGAGAATCTCTTTTATTAAACGAGAATACCTATATTCATTTCTTTCGTAGCTTTCTACTAAAAATTGTTGAGATGCCGTTCTCTTTCACTCTCTTCATACTATAAATACCCCTTTTTCAGTAATAATGATAAAGAATAAAGTGTTGAATGGTTTTGTTTGGTCACAAAAGCGATGATAATACCAGCATTACTAGCGCTACTTCTGTCCTTGCGTTTTTCCCCTCCTTTTTATTGTTTTTTTGTAAGATAGAAGGGATGAATGAAAAGCTGTAGATAAATGTACTAGCAATGTGCTTTAAATACAGTCAAAACGCGCTTTATGTGTTTTTCATAGTCTTCCTGCAATGGTTCTCAATTTAATATAACTTTAAAATACTGACTGCATGCCATGCAAGCATTTTTTAAAACCTATCATTCCCTACTAAATTAAAAATCCGCTTTTGCTTCCTTCCTGCTTATACCCTTGAGTTTTTTTTTAACTTTTAAAACTCAACTTGAAACTTTCACTGTAGTTTATCTACAGGAACACCACTGAGTTGTTTAGCTGTAATATAAGCGTATATTTTTGTCCGTAAATAGGCTCGCATTTGCTTCCTATTTTATTTTAATGTGGCTAGAATGACATTTTATTGCCAGTATATGAGCTGCAATTACAAACGAGTGGAATGTGCCATTTCATGACACGCCAATATGCTGTGTACACACTGATACTTGTGTATATGGTTATGATGGTAGAGTATGTAGAGAATTTACTCAATGAGCATGCTGCTGGTTACTTGGCTTGGTGTTATGTTGGTGCGTTATGTCATGTCATTATTATTACGACTATTGCCACACCGATGATATAACCGTTAAAGCATATTAAGTAGCAACGAACGAAGGGATACATGAATATAAGCACGCAAACTCATACCCCATTAGGCATATCGACTAAACCCTATAATATGGGTTGAAGTCACTGCTGATGTAATTTTCCCTTCTTAACTTTGAAAACTTCCATCTACTACTATTGCAACATCATACACACGTTTAATAGCTGGATAAACGGCAAGTTAGTTAAACACGCATTACTTTACTTTTCTTTTTACGACAAAAAGACTCACAAATCGTTTGATTGTTAGCAATTTCGCATGAAAAAAATCCTTCTCGAATTGCTCATGTTGATTCACTTCTTCCTTCTAAACCAGTAAATGCACAGCAGAGTTTAGATTCTGAGCATTGGTAAAAAAAAGAAATATTATGCTGCTTGCTGGCTAGAGAAAACGACAGAAAGGAATGAACTAACCAAACTAATGCACAAAATTAACCATCACTTTCGTTCTTTCTCTCTCTCTCTCTCTCTTAAGTTAAGTTGGCGATGTGATGTTGTTGGTGTCGAGGATAGTAAAAAAAAGTTGACTTAAAATTCAAGTGGCTTGTTGCTGTTGACTTAAACCGTAATATAAATGGCTGGCGTGTATTGAGAACTGAATATAAAAATTTATTTTAATTGTACTATTTCACTCACCCTCAACCGTTCTCTCTCTTTTTTTCCTCCACTCCTCCTTCTTTCCCTTTACCACCATCCATCCTACTATAAAGATAAATTTCTTGGCCCGTGCTCTCATGTTATTCCATTTTAAAAGCCGATTTTCCACACTTTTATCGTCTTTCATTGCGTTTTACTGCCACAAAAAGAGAAGAACCCGGCGACCAAAGTGAACATGTTCAATATGTTATTGGCTATTACTACTACTACAACTGCTGGTACTACAAGACCAAAAGAAGTAGAAGGAGAATGCGTTACATGCTCAGAGAACATAATCATATCACATAAATTTTACTTTCTTCTTTTCCCTTCATTCCACCTCCAACCGACCGTATATTTCAAGAAGTGTGGGGCTGATTCTCTAGCCTACTTATAGTGCCGAAGGGATGGCAGCGCACAAAATTTGTGCCGATGTGTTGTACTTCCTTCCACCATCTACCTCCATTACTCCCTCCCACCTTCCAATAGTCTATTAAGCTACATATTACCTAAGCACAAAAATACATGCATTGTTCAGCTCACCAACTTTGTTTTTTTACAAATATCAGAGCCCATATTCTACCTGTATGCGCGGTGTAGCGTATGCAGTACCACTGATACATTCCCCTAAGGAAAATCATTATGTAAATAAATCACAGCTTTCCTGACACATTTACTTATCGTGAACATGCCCTCAGTTAAGATTTACAGTAAAGCCCCATAATTACTGCCTTGACCATGTGAATCCAGGCGTATGCCTTTTTACAGAAGCAGCCATCCAGCAAGTGAAGTGGACTACTTAGTTGACTATGTTACGTACCTTCTAACTACTATATGAATTAGTTTTATCGCGCTATATTTATTACCACTACCGCCACCATTAACCACCGTTTCTCAATATAATATATATGCGCGTGCTGCACATAAAAAAGCTAGGCTGAAAAGTTTGAACAATAAGTTATTTTGTTATTCATGAAGCACTACAACAACAAAATACACTCTGAAAATTTCCGGTCGTTTTCCTGTCAAGAAATTTCCTTCGTGTAATGAATGAATTTCGTTAATGAAATGAATAAATCCTTCATCTCAACCTGGTATTATTACTCATAGTCATATTACGTCGGATAACAAAAAATAGCTACAGTGACCCTCTGAGCAAAAAAACGCACGAAGGGATTTTTATCGTTTTAATTTAAGCTTCCCTTTACAAATTGGAATTTGTGCATGGGTACCAATGTAAAGTGTGTGTAGCAATATCCCACCTAACCCAGAAATAAAGCAGTAATCTAAGGAGCATGTTTTCTTAAGTTTACAGAAAGTATTCTGGGTGGTCCTAGACATTTAAAAAAATCTGTTGATTTCTTACACAACAACTTAAATGTGTTTTGTGTATTGTTATTCCTCTTGACTGTCATCGCTGTCTTGGGGGTAAAAGTAGAGTTGCAGTAGTGTCAACAAAAGTTTCAAGGGCTTTCTTCTTGTTGACATATTTTAATTAGGCAACGTCCAGAGGGCAATACATATATTTAGTAGGTTTGGACGGAAGAATGACTTTTTGAGGATTTAAATAATTGGACAATGACAGATAGTAATGATGTACTGTGCTAAAGTATCATTTACCTTATACAAGAGTGCTATGTTTCAAGCATTTTCAAACCTCGAAACCATCAAATCAAAACATCTATCATAATTTAGGCTAATATGTGTACCTAACCTAGACCTGTACAGCATTCTGTAAATTGTCCTTCTTTTCTTAACTCCTAACTAAAAGTAACACGGAAGGTAAACTACGTTTACTAAACAAGTTCAAACCCTTCCAATATTTTAATTCAGTACTTGAAAAACCATATTTCTATAAATGTCTACTGAGCACGCAATCTAGCTAGTAGTATCAACAAAAGTCTCTCACTCCTATCCCTGTTTACTATTTTTGCGATTTGGATGCATTATGAAAATGCTTACATCAATAGCGATAAACTAAGTTGATGAGAATGATGCAACATTGGTAGTGGGTACATCAATATACCTGATTCAACAACATTCCATGATTTTTACTCTTGCATTCAACATTTTACTTTCTGGCATCATTAAATAGTAAATTAATAAACTGATCTAACAATGATAGGTAGACTTTCTCCAGAGTCACATATTTGTTTGTTAGTATTCGTAGTACTAAATGCTTTTCAAAGAACAATTTTTCTTGCATTTATTTTTCAAAAGAATTTTATCAACCACTCAAAGTATGGGTATATGTATACCTGATATATTTGCACTAGCGAAACCAGTAGAATGACAACTAAAAGTAAACTTTCACTTTACTCTCCCATTCCATGCACAACAGCTATAACATCACTTTTTTTCTCCATCCCTATTATTGTACATTCTTCCCATTGTCTACTATCATCCTTTATCTACCTTTTTTCTACTTGTCAGTCTCTACAATCAGCTGCTTTTTAGGCTGCCTATAATAAAATAATGATGACGACGACTATAATCAAATGCAGTTCGTGGCAATTCATGGTGCTTCTATATAAAGCTTGGTTATAATGGCCGATTTTTTTTGTTCCAGAAAAAGGGCTTCTTCTATGTCAGGTTTTTTTCTTTGTCGCTTTTGTAGTTTCCCTCTGTGTGTAGTAGTAGTTGTGTTGTTAAAATACTTGTGCGCCTCTTGCTCTCGTCCTCCTCTTGTCGCATCGTCGTTATGCTCCCTATTGTATTTCAAAGGAAAGGAAAGTATAAAAGAAAGAAAAGCAGAGTAGAAGTAGTGTACTATGAACTACAAAGCGAAACAACAAAACAGAACGACGAAAAATAAGCGATGACTCGTCTCACAACAAAACGGTCGCTTTTATCGCATTCACTCGAGAGAAAGTCACCATACACTTTCGCATCAACAATCGTCTGCTACTACTACGGCACGAATCATCGTATAAAGCAGTCTCTATATTCATTTCAGTTTTCCTTCACAGGAAGAAAGCTTCTCACTGCAACACTTGATGTATGTCCAATTCTTCTCTAGGCCTTATAAATGAAACACGATGAGTATTTATTATTGTTCACCGTGTAACAGTAGTAGAAAGTGGAAGAAATAGGAGTGAGCGTTTTTCA
The DNA here is from genome assembly GCA_027743805.1 of Lepidocyrtoides sp. E14. Taxonomy (NCBI): domain Eukaryota; kingdom Metazoa; phylum Arthropoda; class Collembola; order Entomobryomorpha; family Entomobryidae; genus Lepidocyrtoides; species Lepidocyrtoides sp. E14. Next base: position 11,964 of record JAHZMZ010003534.1, on the reverse strand, counting down.
CGAGTAAACATTAGATTTAAGTGACTTCTCGTCGTCATCGACGTGGGTCGTTGTAGGTTTTTTTTGAAGAGACGGAGAAAAAGAGCGAGCGAGCTGTCTTCGACATTGTCGCTGTTTTTCTATTTAGAGTTGTGCGAAAAAAGCAAAAAAAGGGAAGGAGCAAAAACCCTAAATTGTAGAAGAGAGTCGGTTAGTAATAAACAGAGAAAGAGATTTTTCATGTCAACCGATATTTTGTAACACTTACACCATCATCATCGTCATGATGCATTGTTAGAAAAATAACAAGAAAGTAGGATGCTTGTGATGCCGCTGCTAATGCTACACATCTCACATCTTTCCTATATGGTTACAAGGGGACGATGTGGCGCAAGGTATGGTACATATTTGGCAGGAAAAGGAAAAAAACAAACAAACAGGAAAGGGAAAGATTTTTTGAAAGTGGTAAATGGCTAAACAAGCTTATTATTTTTGTGCGTAATGGAGCTTCTACTGAAAACAAAAAATATATATAATAAAAACACCGAAATAACGTGACTGTTTGGTTTCACTCCGTTCATACTATAAAAACTTTGGTATTTATGGTTAGAATAGATAAAAACAACACGTTTAAATATAATGTAGAGACATACTAGCAAAAAATTAAATAGTTTCAGATGAGAGTTCCATAAACCCATAAAATATTTATGCACCACTTTTTTTTTACTAGAAAGTACTCACAGTTATTTCCGTAAATCATCAACATCATCATCATCGCTATGTTGTTGGTATGTTGCTGCACTAGCTATTTCTAGGTTGGTTGTGAAAATAACAATGTTGTTGGACAATTCGAGTATTTATGTGAAGTACACATACTCACTTTTTTGTAGTGAAAATGATAGTAGTTGCTCTTTACTTACTACAACTGCTAGAAAGCAGCACTGGAAATGGAAAAAGATGCAGAAAAAAACTCTCCTATATCCTCTTTGGGAATGCCTTAGCTATTGCGGTGCACAAGGTACGTATACATAATATATAATCTATAATAATAGTACCACTAGGAAGCAGCAACAGTAGAGCGCTAGAACATAATACATATTTCGAAGAGGATAAGAAAAAAAGACTTACGATAGGGAAGGAAGAAAGTAAAAGAAAAATAAAGGCTTCTATTCTTTTTGCTATTATTTTTTTTACCAAAAACGAGTTCTGTATTTGTGTTCATTTTTTTGCTCACCGCTTCTACTCCTCATATTAGACTCTTCTCATGTGTTTCGTTCTTTGCACACCAGCCAAAGTAGGAAATGCATTATGAAAAAGGAGGAAAAGACTTTTATTTAATGCCTGACAAGAAAAATATGTAAGGCACGTAGAGATTTTTTTTTTCTGTGTAAGTGTAGTAATAATAGTATATATATGCAAACCTTGTTCATATGATGGTTACACAGCATGTGGAAACGCATTCTTCAACTTTTCATCCGCTTTTGATGTGCGTTCTATACTTTTGCACGCCCCATGTTTCTTCAATAATAATAATAACAATATTCTTGTGAGAAGGTAGGATATCAAGTATGGAAACATTGTAATATTTTAAAGGGGGAAAAGTGCAAAACTTTCCTTGAATTATGATGTGTGGCAAGAGAACTTGTACTCTGTTGATCGCGTGTTACTGTGCACCTTTCACTTTACTTTCATTTGAATATGTATTATAGAGATAGACTTGACGTGTTTTTTTATTTAAAAAGAAAAATGCCATTATTTTACAACTGCTAAGCACAACGATAATGTTTGGATGCGTGTGCCTGGTGAATGTCGTTCTTTTCTTCTGTTATGGCGGCTTTCACTTTTACGTACATTTGAGTCTTGGGTACAATAATGCGTACACTTGCAATAACGATGATGACACTTTTGTTTCTACTCTCTCTTCCCTGTAAAAATTACTGCTGTTTATGTGAAATTGTTATTTTCCTAATATCACTATTTTGAAATTGTAGGTAGCATTCTCGGAAAAATTCACTGGCTTGATGATCATATGACTTTAAACTATATTTTTTGTGGTGCTATAGGTAGCGTACTACTTTTATCCGTTTTCAACATCATCATCCGCAATTTTTCTTTACAATCATCATAAGAAACCGGAATGGTGAATGTAGTAAGCATAAGCAATAATAAAGCAATACAAACTACCCGCATACAAGTGTCAAGTTAAAACGTGCACTACTAGAACAAGTAAACTCGTTCAATTTTCTTGTCTGACTGAGAAGGAAATAAAAGAGGAATAATACTACACGCACTGTGAACATTTTGCCCTGCTTCTTTACTGCATTCGTTTTCCATTCCATTCAAAAAAATAGCAGTCAAGACAAGTTATAGTTTTCTCTCTAGTTGTCTTCCATTCTCCTTCTATGTCTTTTTTACTCGATTCTTTCAAGTGGAATTTAACACTGGGCGACAGCAACAACAGAAAAAGAGGAATTTGGTGTAGTCAGGTTTTAGTTATTTTCATTGAATGGATAAAATATATATACCTATTTATAGCAACACATTGTACATCTATATGATTGTACTTTGAAATAAAAAGGAGTAGCTTTTTTTGGAAGTAGCGACACAACAATAATAATCGTGCTAGTGCATCTATCTACAAAACACGTTGACTCTGTCTCTATCTATCCATGTAGCTTACTAGTGGTGGTGGCGCGAGTGAGTGAGTACATCAGTCTCTCGGGATCAGTTTACAAAGATTAGTAGCGGCAGTTGTAACAGCAGATGAATACTACTTTTCGGTTAAGCCAGTTTCTATTTTTCGTGTGCTTATTTCGTACATTCATAGCCCATAGGATTGCATTGTGAACTACCATTTCATTCCCAAATTCCCATTACCATTGCAATGGTAGTCACATGAATATGTACAAAGTAAAATGGGATATACATAAATACTCAAAATAGAAATACTTTTGACTTGACTTTCTACTTTCTCTATGCAGTTGTATCACTCCAAAATGTTTTAAATTGCGAGTCAGGCAGTTTTTTTTTAAAAAAAGGATGACAAGAATGTACATATTTTTTAACGAAATATAATATGAAGATGTGCTAAGGAAAAGAATGTATAATGTGTGTACATATTATTAAAAACTTTTTAGAGAAAATGAGCAAGCGAATGAACCAACAACCGGATTTTTAGGAAAAGAGAAGTTATTTCCGGGTTGGTTCTTCTTTTTCTGATGGAGCAATTTTTTTTTTCTTCTCTGAAACATTATCCATATGGGTCTGATAATGTTATTCAAATATGATTAGATTCCATCCGCATAATAATGTTATATATTTCTTGAGTTTTTTCTACTAACTTTTCCATGCAGCAAGCCCAAGAAAAATTCACAACACATGTACAGTAAAATAAAAAATAGATTAATGTAATAATATGCAAAGAAGGAACCGGAACATAAAAAGGCGCAGCAAGGAGAAGAGGAAAGGGTCGCTTTATTGCCAAATCTTCAGGGGAAGAGGGCGGTCGTACCGGAATACGTTGACTACTTTTTATACTGTCGTCATTACCATTATCATCATCACCATCTACCCTATTCATACTTGTGATCATATAACATTAAAATATAATAAAAATAATATACATATTTGTATCTACACGCTCAACTGAAACTGATAATATATTACGCGTTTTCCTTCCTTTACTGCTGCCTCTGCTGTACCACTTTCTTTTGAATTTAGTTGAGTTTAGCAGAAAAGTAGAAAGAATGGAAAATGCAAGGTATTTTCATCTTTGTTCTTTTACACTACTTACTGCAGCAGCAGCAGCAGTAGAAGTAGAAGAAGAAGGCACTGTTTTTTTCGCTGTAGTAATGGACTGGAATGAATATAATAATTCCGTTGTTTTACACACTCTTCTACAAGCAGAAAAGCAACTTGCACTGTGCTGTGAACTGTTACTCTACTACTATTACTACTACGAGTACTACGACATGCTCCTCCTTTTCTTTCCAGTTATGCGTCTAACGTGTTTTTGCATGTTTCTTTCTCTCTTTCTTTTTCTTTCTTCTTTGTTCCCTTTCATCGAAACATATGGCTCCCTTAGCTCTTTTTTCTGTGTCAAAAGAGTTCACAGAGAAAACGAGGAACCCTTGTTTTTGCACGATATTCTTCACCATGTACTTTTTGCAGTGAAATATGCGTATATATTTATTACGTGCCAGTTGGGTAGGCGTAAAAGTGTATAAAATATGCATGCTACACCTTTGTCATTCTATGATCTGGCAGGGCAGGCGAAAAAAACAGTACAATGGTTTTAGCTTCCGACAGCGGTTCCACAATCTCCTTACTTGCAATTCCTTTTCAAATATAGCAAGAAAACAGCATAATATCATATCATCATTGTAATGAAAAGTTATCTGAATATGACAGTAGTATGATGATGATATGATGATATTTCCGTGGCAAGTATGAACATATGTATGTATATTATAGCGGTCATGATGCAGCAAGGAGAAGGAGAATAAGAACAAGAGAAAAAAACATTCTTCAAAAAATTCCTTTTGTATGTACTTTTTATGTAAAATGGTAAGAAACTTTGGAATGTACAATGTCCGTGTATTTATGAAACTTTACATTCCAACGAACGTTTTTTTTTATCAAAATTATCATTATCAGAAACAGCGGCAGCAGCAGAGGTAGGTCGCGTTATCCATAAAATGGGGTACTTTTACAATATTCGTGATAAAGTACCTTGTAATATCTAGGTACTTACATGTTTATGCGCATATGCACAAAAATATGATATGCTAAGAAAATGGGCAAATGTATTCACGTCATAAAATATACCATCCTATTATCATGATATGCTTCAAAAAACGAGTACCATGATGATGATACCTTTACATCTGGAGGGAAGAAGTGTACAAAAGAAATGGCAATATAAAGTTTCTTTTCTTCACTCTACTTCCGTTCTGCGTGTGTGACATACGCTAGAAAAAAAAGTGATTGTATGGTGTCGTCACACTTTTCGTTAAAAAAAGTAACCAACAAGTATGTAGTTTTTCCCATTTCATACAATACCGATAATATTTTTTTTACTTGTACAAAAAAAATTGAAATGAAATTTTCTGTAAAAAAGGAAAATGTCTGTTGTGTGGAGAAAGACATGTCAAAAAATATATGAGAATTGAATTTCTTTTTTATGGGAATGAAAGTACAAACGTACATTTCCATTCAACTTAAAATAGATACCATCAGACAAGCTTTCTAAAAATACATACTCTGTTTTTTTCTCTTTTATACTCCCTCACTTGAGTATATTATATTTCTCGTGGGAAAGTCAATGATCTTGCCAAGTCATACAAGCGAATCTCTTTACGCCCATAAAAAGTTGGAAATAGCAAGTCGGTACTGTTTCCTTACGGTAGTACAGTAGTCCGCCACCACTGAAACTTTTCATAGTAGCTGCTGCTCTGGTATACTTACATTTTTTTTCTTCTCACCTGACAACGCATCCTGCAGTCTTGTTTTCAGTGGGCATTACAAAAAAGATGTGAGAACAGTTAAATAAGATGATTTTGGTGTAGAGTACCCTTGTTGCTTATACATAATGCAAAATTTAACTCGCATTATATTTTGCTATACACAATTTTGCATGTAAAGTGTTGCGGTGGTATATGATAATATGTATTAAGTGAAGCTGAGAGAATGTACATTTGGATCATTATTTTCATCGTGCGTGTGTAGCATGCACTTTAACTCTTGCATTTAATATCAATACATGGAATGAGTTCACGAAACTATACACCTTTTTTATTTGCTCTCACTTGTAATAACCATGCTTTCGCTTCAGGAATGAAGAAACGTGTTTTACCTTGTTGATCAATCCCACTCCTATACAGCCTAAATAAAACCGTGGTTATTTTTCAACTGGGAGAAGTGGGAAAATGTGAAATGAAATGAATAGCAGATCAGTGTTCCGTTGGGATGGATTGTTTTACATAATGCATGCACTCCGCATGTGTACAGACGGGTGTGTGGCAGTATAAATACGATTATGTATGTTGAAAAGCCAAAAGTGTAAATATCTTATAAACATTTTCATTTTTGATGGCTGCTATCGTATCACCATCCGTAAAATAAATTACATTGAAATTCTAAACCGTTGTGTTATTTTACCACAACATCACTCCACCACTGTCATTAACTTTGTATTCACATAACTGACAAATACACATGTCTAAATTTCTGATGTTTTAGTTGTTTTTCTGTTTCATGTCAGTTTCATGATAAAATGCTACACAAAATAATGATTTTGGCACTTGCTCTTCGTGTAGTCATATTTCATGCACTCATCAATTATTCAATCATTCTCAGAGAGAATATCAAAACACTCTTACGTTATCAATATCATCATCTGTTTTCATTTTCAAAGCGACAGTCCAGAACAGTAAACTATTATGCTACTATTAATTGAGCCAAATAATTTTACATGAATCGCGTAAATCAAATAATACATATGAGTGTTGCCTTTAAAGTTTCGACGAGAAAGAAAATTTTGCAGCATATATATTGCGGTATACTTATGCCTATCTGCTGTCTGTAGTTCTTCATACGAAGCAATAATTTGACAAATTTTTACAGAATTTAGACATTACTTACTTGCTTGCAAGCTTACAACATGACTGAAGTTGTGCTAATCCTCAAGTTAAGGACTACATGTTTCTTTTTTCAAATAAGATTAGGACGGAAGGATGAGACATGGCGAAAAATACAATTATTTCCATTTATCTACCTTGTACACTCTGTGCATGCACAGAGGACGGAAAGCAGGAATATGATGAAATATTCCCGGTCCAGTTTCGGCAGAGGCTTTATCATGCGTGTACACTGATTTTCTAACGAAGACACTTTGTATTCGTCGTAGTCACGTTGCTCTGTGTACATCTAGTTGTTGTTTTCACAATAACTAGGGAACGAGTAGAAAAGCAAAGCTTAAGGATATAGATAAGTTTTTTAGTAAGTTGTTAGCAAAAATCATGACAGAGAAGAGGAGAGCAACGCTATTTTTCGGCTGTGGTGATTATGATGATAATATTATTATTATTATTATGACGGCAGCTGCTCTACTCGCTGTTGGTTGGTTGTTTTGTAGAGTTGTTGTAAGCGAAAGGCAAAAGATAAAGATAATGGCGGTTTCTTCTTTTTTTCGGAAAATGGGATAAACTGGGAAAATGTGAAAACACATAACATTATAGCTCAGGGAAAACTGCGAAATCCTTTTCCTTTTCTCTCTCTCTCTCTCTATCTGTCTCTTTCCGCGTTTCCCTTTTCGAAATCCATTCTTCACTAATACCACGACAAGAGTGTTTTTATCATACACACAACAGAGACAGTCAAAGAAATCCAAACCCAGCATTACTTGCGTTAGTTAGTTTAGTAGGATGAAAATATAGACATTATATACAGGATATACTATATTATTTTCCTCTCGGTTCTAAGCTCTTACTATTCCATTTCTGGATGGGTATACAGAGGTGTTTTTTCTTGTCTCGTGTGACTGAATATATTTCATATTTTGCTCATACAATATTATGTAGGTATTCATATTTTCAGAGAGAAAGTCGACATGGAAAAGTGTTGCCGGTAATATTAAAGTATTATTATAGTGACAGCCTTTTTTCCACTGCTTGGCATGCCAGTAGGAGAAGCAGTGGTGAAGGAGTAACTGAGATCAAACTTTAGTCATTAGTTTTCTGTCTAGCTTCTGGGTTTCACTTTTGCTGGAGGTGCGGCAGCGGGTGTACCGATGATGATGATGATAACGCTCTGTTATATATACAGATATACTTTTGTAGATTTAGGTAACAGTGATGAACAAGAAAGCTTTTACATGAAGTCACACAAGTAAGTAATATAATATGTATATCTCGCTAGTTGCTTTCAGCATGCAAGAAGCATTTAAACGCATACATGAAGCGGAGAGACAGGAGAGGAGACAATACTATAAAAAAAGCTCCATGTCATATTTGCAGAAACACAGAGCGGGAGTGAAACAATGAAAGGGAAAAAGGCGGAAGGAAGGAAAAGAGGAGGGCGGCGGAAAAAAGAAATAACAATAGTTTGTAGTAGAATGACTACTTTTCTATGTGTGTGCGTGTGTGATGGGATGGGATGTTGATGGTGAAAGTAAGTCAGCGGGAACACTTTTGTGTTCATTTAAGTGACGTTGTTGAGCACTGCTTATATCATCATTATATGAATCATGATGATATCATTTCATGGATTACGTTTGTCCTTCTTCTTCTAAAACTTTCATTCAGTATATGCTTTTACATTTTTTATATACGCTTATTTCTCTTTTTATTATTGAGTCGATGTTCCTCTGGGTTGGTGTTAGTGTTGATAGCAGAAAAATAGCGTGGGGTGTTGGTGGACTAAGCCGTCTAAAGTCTAAATGTGTGTATTACTGTTTAAAAGATTCTGCACGCATTTCAATGAAAGTGGTGAAAACTGTTGTGTAAAAGAAATGAGCATGAGTAGCTAAATGCTGCATGATTTGGTTAGTTGGATGTTTGTGAAAGGTTTGATGCTCTTTAAGCTGCTCCTTTTAGTGTTGCCTGGCTGTCTGTAATTTACGGTTTAAGGTTCGGTTTCCAATCAGAAAGTAAGAATGCCTGAAGCATGGGCATTTGAAGATAGGTATCCATTGTATCAAAATTGAAGCAATAAATTGCCCTGTCAGAGTGACATACATAATATGTCGAGACTAGTAGATAACATGTCATACACGAGGCTAGGCTTATTAGGCACTAAATTTAAAAGTTTTGTTTGCGACAAAATTAAAGATTCCACGATAGCATAATGCCTATAAATGTACACTTCTTTCAACTAATTTACCATGACTTGATATTATTTTTGTGACGCTATACTCACCAGATGTGTGAGTGAGTGCTACTCAGTTTAACTACCATTGATTATCTGGAACGGTATCAATCATCATTACTGTCAATTTTTTTCTGCATGCCATTTCTTTTGCGAGACTGGACGTGTAGAGGTTGGTTTATGCTTCCACAATTCACGCGCCAATGATAAGCTAGTGTCCCGTTTCTCCAGCAGATAAAATGTATCCGACTGAAATTTGAACAAACACTTTGATAAAAAAAAATATTATTTGATTTCTAAGCATACTTTCAAATTAGTTGAGACAGAAAATGTTCCTTTCATTTTTACCATATCTCAGAATTTTATAAAATGGATAGTCCATAGTCCATAGCCCATATCCACAACTTTAGGTGCAACTTATATACACGTGGGTACTGCTACTTCGTTTTAGGTGGCACTGTTTCAGTCACAATGTAGGCATTTAATTCGATATTGTAGCCGGATAAATGCAAAAGATAGCAGAAAGGCATTTAAATGTAGCATTAATGATCTTTACATTTCATCTTTCGAAATATAAACAAAACCCCCGTCAGTGAAATTTTTAAGTCTCTGAGAATTTTCTGGCATTTTCATCATTTATAAATGTGTGTTCTATGGCTCTCGAAACATCTATGCAGATGTTTCTGACGATTTAATGTTAATAAGATGAGGGTTCCTTCCGTTGAAACAAGTTAAGTGTCGGTAGCACACAGTTAATGTTTTCTGTTTATATTACACTTTGCGTTGTATACGTTTCTCTTTTCTCTCTGTGTGCAAACTACAAACACTCCAAAAATAATAATCGTAAAATGGACAGATACTGCACACAAAATTTTCACCATATGCAAGGAGAAAATTAGCAAAGCAGTAGTGACAAAAATTTGATAAAAACTTCGACAGCCAGTATGATTAGCTCAATTTCTCTTGTTCTGTTTACTTGTACTTCCTCCTCACACGACAAAGTTACGATGAAGAACGATACAATGCATCATCTTGCGCAAGCAAGATAGGACACGCTTCCTCTCTTATTGTTCAACGAATTCATTCCCTCGCCCTTGCTCTCTATTTTCGTTTCTCGTTTCTTTTTCCCTCTTTTTCCATAAATTAATTACTTCCGTCTTCATTGGACTCAGTTGTCAGTAGCTCTACCTCAAGATTGCCTTAAAATCTTTATGGGTACAAACCTATTATAAACCACACCGACTACTATAAATCATTATTAAACATTGCAGTCTCTTTTAAGTGCTGTGGTTTGCTTAGAGTATTATATCATGTAAATAGCTACCTTTTTATTACAAAGAGGGTGGTGGACGTGTATGGTTTTGTTCTCATGAGATTTCTATGATTCATTGCATTTTGTTACTGCGTGACAAAAAGTAACACCAAACCAAACCAAACAACACAAGCATCTAGTATCTTATGGCGAGAAAGTGATCAAAGTATTTTTCAATTTGGTGTGTCTGATGACGTATATAAAATGTCCCCCTTTTGATGACACTTTTCAAGCAGAATTTCCGTTATCTTTATCATTTACACGAGCAGATCTTATTCCAATACGAAGGTAAAAAAACTAACGATAAGTAAAAGGAGTCAAATCATAGGATTCAATCAAGAGATTCATTATTAGGTTGGTTTTCTACACATAGTAATCACTAACAGGTAAGTAATTCTGATAGTAATAACCGACATGATCTGCTAAGCTTGGGTGGATACCGAACGATAATAATCAAGAAAGAAAATATTATAAAAGTGCATACGATGCAGCCCTTCATTTTTCCTCTCTAAAAAAAGCGCTACCATAATTTTGCGATTTTTACAAATCCTATTCAAAATTTCATCGCAACGGCTGCATGTACACGATGTCCAGCATTCCATCTTCAATTCCTCTTCTTTTTATGTATACAGCCACATACCTAGTTATAAAACGGAACACTGAACATCACAATGTTTTTACATCTTTTTTATACCTTATTTATCGCCTTTCCCTGCATTCTCTTCCAACAACACAAAGTCACTTCTGCTCCGCCAGTTTTTTTTGTTTCAAATCGAGCCTTACTACCTTTGCACCAACTTCATAGGACGACAACAAGGAGTAGAAGGCGAAACGGAATGAAGAGTTATTGGCGGGCGGTGAACATAAAGCTTCTCACGGAAAATAAAATAAGTTTCGACTTTTATACTTCGGAAGAAGAAAAAGGAAAAAAGAGGAGTTTAGTTGTTGTACTAGCCAACAGACTGGCAGGATATATAATACAAGAGTTACACTAAATAAAGTCCTGCCTGCTGCTCAACCATCCAGTTTCATATTATCCAAGTGAAAGAGAATTAACTACTACTATAATCTTCGATAATGCTGTTACGGGTCCGTTCTACCCAAAGAGAGAAAGGAATGTAGAACGATATAGTCGCTCATTTAGTTGTAAACTACAAACACGCACGCCGCCACGGCAGTCACGGTGAAAAGAGAGAGAAATGGATGGAGTGGAACATGGTATCAAGTTTTACTACAAGCGACGACCGTGATGGTGGTGCTGTGTGGTATCAATGTACACGTGAAGAAAATGATGATGTGATGCCATGAATGTAAAACGCTGACCCCTTTTGGATTATCACTTTTGCCATACAGATAGTATATTTAGACACTTGATCTTATTATAACCCTTCCTAATCATAATAAACTGTTGTAACGTTGTACGAAAAAATCAAAAATTTATAATACTCCTTGTGTGTGGTTAACAACTTGTTTCAAGGAAAGTGGGGACGGAATGGCAGACTCTGAAAACGACAAAGTAATTTATTTTCACTGGACAATACTATCACCATCATCATCATCATCATCATGTTTACAGGCATGACTATTTAGGTATGTAGGTAGGTTTTGAATTGAATGAAAACCCGTTGCAGCTTTGGTTCCCCATTTTAATAGTAAAACTTGGAACAATTTAGAGCAGAACGGTAAAATTCTTGCTTGCTTGTAGGCTATTAGCAGGAGAAGTAGGAGTCTAGGAGAGCGTGTTTTTACAAAAAAAAAAAACTTCCCAAGCAATGCACGTTTTTACATGATTCGAATTTTTGTTAGCC
>JAHZMZ010003533.1:0-13856 GCA_027743805.1 Lepidocyrtoides sp. E14 | reverse complement strand
GCTTGACACACATTATCAAATTATATAAAGAACACTTGCCAACGACGTCAGACATTTGGGTTTGTCTTAATCATAACAACCACAGAAAAAATAATCCTTGTCTAAATCTCTGGCTCCTGTACTTTTGGACTGTAAGCAACAAAAAATTATGTATGACTCAATACGAAAATGACAAATTTCAAGGTCGGAATTGAACAAAGGTTTATTCTCCTGGGTAATATTATTTCTTCTCCATTACCCCACGAAACACGAAAATATTCAGGGATAATAGCGAGGTATAAATTATTGACAACTTGCTTGAAAGCCAAAATGACCATGCTAGATGGAACTATCAAGGTGATAGTGATAAACGTGAACGGTAGGCAAAGAGTTACACAGGCTGACTACATGACAGTCGGCATAATAGGTACTAGTCTTTTCTTTTATATTGCTTTATAATGGCTTAATGCCCGAGAAAGAGTAATAATGTATAATTTCATATCAATTGCATAAAAGTTAGAAGAAGAAGGTATTTAGCATGTGAATGTGAACAAAATGATCCATATACACAAAGACCATTGTTTTACAAACCACTTTTTTATCATCTTGTAGTAATAATACAACACAACATACAACAATGCTATGTTGGCTGATGTGAAATTTTTTGCAATGTTTGCATGCATGTTTCTTGTTTCAATGTTTTAAACATTATTTGCTCTCATCACACAACAACAGGTAAAACAATCAGCAACAGGCAACCATGTAAAAGTCGTCAGCGTCGGATATACTTTTTACTTAGGTAGGCACATAATATGTATATACATCGGAAACTAGCATACTATTACCTGTTTACAGTTTTCATACTCAACCGACTCACGCCGATACTGTGGCAGAAAAAAATGATAGGGATAGGGATGCAGCGTTAGTTTTAAAGGCGGAGATATGCAGTTAGTTGAAAATATTCATTTCCGCCACATTTTGTCTAAAACTGTGGGTCATTATATGATGTTAATTTTTTATAGGTATATTTGCTTTACTTTCTTGAGTAATTACGATTTTTATGCCGACATCAAGAGCGTCATCCTTTTCCCTTTTCGTACGCTTTTATTCATCATTGTAATATTTATACCCTGCTTCTGTTCAGGATTATAGACATAATTTCAGCAACGATAATGCAATAAAAATGTTTTGCAGTCTGCAGCTTGCGTTTTACAGAAATGAACACCGTGAAACCACGAAAAGCAGAACTTAAAAAGAAGAAAACCTGTTTCTCTGTCTCATTCGCATCATCTTCACCAACTCATACGAAATTTGGTACTTCTTTCACAAGAACAAAATATATTTAGGTATGTCAAAAGGTACGTATTATGGGTAATTTTCTACATTAAACACCTAACATAAAACAAGAAAACCAAAAAGGTACAGCAAAAAAATCTTGCAGATATGATACTCTTCAATATGTTGAAAATGCAGAACTGTTCTAGTTCTTTTGAATACATAAATTACCTACCAAACCACCATTTTTCTATACAAATATGCACACAACTGTCCTTTTATATATCAATATTTGAAACATTTTGTCTTGTACAACGTTGTCAATTAGCAAATCATCATGAAGGTTCTAACTTTTTAAGGTGATAATTGGATATACAAAATTAAATTTCAGATATGTCAAGCTAGAAGAAAAATCTCTCGTAAAAAATTACATTATTTGGCAAAGAATTCAGTTTTAGCTACTGCGGATTTTTAAACTGGACGCATCACTTCGTGGTCACTATTTTGCTATGCTTTTAGAATATGATACCAATAGCGGTTTGTTATCGTTAGATGGACCACATCCTCCTTTTTGGCAACCACAAAGTTACAGTCTTCCACACCAAGACACCGCTTACCGTATAAATGTATCAACAGTTTCAATTTTTTCCTTTAATGATGCAGCATCCATCATCGAAAAAGAATTGAAGTGATATGGTGCAGTACATAGCATCAAAGCTTCTTGTTGGTCTTCATTACTCATTATGATTCCCAGTTAATTTCGTCTCGAAGCGAGCAGTATCAGTCGCAAGTAACCTTCCCAATTTGGTGATTATATGGTATAATAATAATTGTAACAGAAAGAGTGATTTCAATTTTGTATATGAACTGTCAGATGGTAATATCGAGGTGGAATGCTTTCGATAGTTATATGAAACATTGCAAATGAAATCTTTTTGGCTACACTTTTTTTTCTTTTTACATTAACAACGGTACGATTTTATTAAACATTTTGATTTTGACTTTTTTTCAACATAATATTTTATTCTTGAACAGAAGTAGCAATACAGAACATTTATTCGATTTGCATAATAATAATAATAATAATAAAATGATGAATATATATAATAGTATAAGATACTTTCATAATGACAGATTTAATTATTACTTAAAATAGCAACAACAATAATATACCTATGTAATTTTACTTTCAATAGTTATGTCAAACTATACGCGCACATACCTTAAAATGATAGCTTAGCTTACTTTCACATTTAGCTACACATCTAATGAAACATTTCTTGATAAGGACGAAAATAAATGTAGTGATAATTGAATGTTCTTTACGTATGTATTTACATTGTCTAATAAGAAATATCTTTTTATCCATTTAATAACGTGGGTTGCTTGCCTGGCATGGTTTAATATAAATTACACTCTCAAACTTATAAATTAAACTGTCAAAACACATCATCAAATCTCGTTTTATAGTCATAGACTCATACTAAAAATAGTAATGTACCTAATTAAATTTTAGAGTGGCTCTATTCATTTAAAAAAAGTCCTGTTGAGTGACTTTTATCTGTCGAACACTTTGATGAGAAAGACACTTTATATAATTGTATGATAATCAATCTATTTATAGTTTCCGATATAAATAGATCAGTTACTTTGGAGACGATCATGGACAATCATCATAAAAATTCTGCCACGTACAAACGTATGTAGTAAATAATTTTGTTTCATGGTTAAAACCTTACATCATTGTTCCCTTATTTCTTTTTTTCGTATATATTGGTATTTATAGTATGTCTTTTTTATCAACTTTTCCTAACAACTTGTATAGCATAATAGTATATTTTTTTGTATTGAACAGGTTCATAGAATAAGGCTGCATAAATTTTACTGTACGTATATGATAATATATATATATATGAATGCATATGGTGTGGAATTTCTTTTTCAAAATATAATCTCCAGTTCGGTTGGCTTATAAAAGATAAAACTCACACTAAACTGCATCCTTTCATTCTTTTCCTATATGCATACCTTCGAATATCAATTCCTTCATATCGTCATGCTCACAGAAATATTCCTTTGTTCAATCTTCTTTCTAAAATGCCCATTCCTCAGTATCCTGCCAAATAACTATGTACATAGAAATGCAGTACAAAATGCATCGAAGGAAGACCAGGGATTATTTTTATTAACCCTATCCCATTTCCTAAACTAAACAACAAATGCGTTTATTAGATCCTTGTAATAGTGCGTACGTACTACTATACGTCAACCCCTAGCTCGTACGCGTTTTCAACATTAGCAGCATCGGTAAGTAAACTTTTATACAGTTTTTCTTGGACACGCTCGCTTCTTTCTTCGACATTAAAAGAATGTGTAAATTGATTGGCTGGTTTGCTACGCTTTTATCCTAACTCTACTCCTAATGTCAGGATATGCAGTTTTGAGCATACTACTTGCTTCATATATATATGTATCTATATAGGAAAAAAATCTTTTTTTAAAAATTGTACGTTGCGTAGGTATAGTTTCAGAATAATATGTATATTACATACCTATCAACAGAAAAGTATATATATGAACGGGACAAACAGACAGCAAAAAAAATCAACATTATTGTGTATTGAGTGAGCAGTGAAGAAAAAAAAACAGGAAAGGAATGACCTCACTGGAATGATTACAGAATGTACCATAGTAATCTGAATTTATTTATTCTTCAGTCAGTCAGCATAATATTATCCATAGTGAATTGAAAAGGCTTTGGATTGAAATAGTATTAAGGAGGACTCGGATTCCATGGACAGATATGCTTAGGTATATATATAGTAGGCAACTACGACGACATGAAATGCTGCGTGGCAATGATTTATATATGAGAAAAATATGACCGACTCTTACAAACCAACTGCCTATATACTTTTTTATGATTAATTCCTAATTACATATCTATCTAACGATCAACTTGGTATGTATACCGTGGAATAGTATATATATCAACCTATTTAGGTAAGTCTTTTAAATTGGATGTAAGTATTGATCATGGAAAACAATGATAAGAATGATTTTATTTTGCACAGCTTGTCTTTTATAATAAATTTGCTAGAAACTCGTTAAATTATTGTATTGCTTTTTCCATAAATATTTTTTGTATTATTTAATAATAATAATCTACTAAAACACTTATTATTATTAATTCATATAATAAATGCAGTAGGCTACAAAATCAACAAAAAAGTAAAGAAAATAATATAGTCTTAAATTGTAAATCAAGTGCATGCTTTTCTATTGTACAAAAATGTGTTTTTTTTTCCTGTTTACCGTAACAGAGAATGAAAATTTAACAAAAAAAGCTAACCATATATAATCAACTATAAACGTGTTTATCAATTATATTAATAAGCAACGAGAAATGCAGCTAAACAATAAAGATCAGCCGAAAAAAAAACAAAGTAAAAAAAAACAATGTATATGCAATGCTTGCTCATGCAGAGTAAGAGCTTAGTTCATGGAATTTGAGAGATGTACTTGGTGATGATAGATATGAATATTAATTTGTATGTAAGGTCAGTTACCTTGTTTTTTTCTTTGTATTTCTCCAAAAAATATTTTAAAATTTTCTAAGTATTTCCATCTAAATTTCACCTAGATTCTTTAAACTGTATCCCTTCCTTCCAATCTGGATGCAAGTTCTTGAATCAATTCGCGATAAATCAAAGGATCCATATTCTTACCCAATTGGTAGAGTACAAACCAGTCTCCTACTTGGCACTTTTGTGAAATTCTGTCTATATGACGCTGCTCAGAGAGACGACTCTTGGCACGGAGGAGATACATGCGAACTTGTGGTCCAAACACGGTGGCAATGCGGTAGAGCAGAGCAACACCAGAAATCACGGCGACGATGATAAACCAAAACCAGAGGAATACGTAGATTTTCTCGTTAACAATATTGAGAGGAAGTACGCAGAGACCGTCGTATGGTACAATGTTACCACCAGGACCGTACTTGTTGAACGTACACTTGGTCACTTTGGGAAATACCCTGGCCATAGGATCAACACGGTTTAAGGGGTCTTGCTCGGTCATTGCGAGAACGTCACTGCCGTAGGTGGTGAATTCATAGCCTATTTAATAGGGATAGGGAGAAAAGAGAGAGTAATGTAATGTAGGTTAATGAGTAATTATGTCACCACACCTAATTAGGGGAGTTGCGCCATCGCGTCAAAACTTACCTGACTTACTTGTTAGCGAGCTTACTCCAGGATGTGGTACGTCAACTCCTGCAAAAAAACCAGGAAAAAAACGGACGGTTGGAATGCTGCCAAAATAATGGGTAATGCTGATAGGCTTGGTTGTATGCGCAGATGTCTTTATATTATGCCATATGCATAGTACAATAGTGCAAATAAAAAGCATTGGAGGGTATGGAGGAAAATGAATCCGAATATCGTGCATGGGTCGCTTGAAGTTAGTTTGGAGGAGTTTTTTTTATCGGGAGGAAAATGAGAAAAAGCAGATTGCTTACCAATTTTTCCATCCAGTTTGTCTGGAAGCGT
The DNA here is from genome assembly GCA_027743805.1 of Lepidocyrtoides sp. E14. Lineage (NCBI taxonomy): Eukaryota > Metazoa > Arthropoda > Collembola > Entomobryomorpha > Entomobryidae > Lepidocyrtoides > Lepidocyrtoides sp. E14. The sequence continues at coordinate 8,049 of JAHZMZ010003533.1, read as the reverse complement.
GTACGTGGAATGAATCCAGCAATAAGTGTCCATAATATCCCCGCCAATACTGGCGTCCACAATGCAGTCAATAGGATCTCCAATGTACTGTCGGGAAGTGACCAGCAAAGAAAAGGCCACGAGGACTACCACCGTGCCTTTGTAGTGCAATCTGAACACATTGTTGTCAATACAGACGCTATCTAGCTTCAGTAAAGACTTTACTGAGCCGAACACATCAAACATTGTGCCGACTTTGTTGGAGACAAACTGAGTTTACACAGAAAAATTCAGTAGTTTTAATTGTTTTTTAAGAAAAACAACAACAAAAGTTTCTGCAACAGATAAACAAAATAGAAATAAAAAATTAAATCAAATGATCATATCAGAGAGGCCTTCACACATAATCACTTTCACACAATCATCATCATTTCCACAATCATCCCACCACATGTTTAACAAGATTGCTGTGCGGTTTCCGTTGTGGAACACAATTTCTTTTTGAAAACCTTTCCGATTCACGTTTCAATCCGCACGACAGCAAAGCAGCAAAGAAAATAGTCAAAAACGTTATATTTTCACTGGCTGTTTTGCACACAGTTACGTTTCTCGCTCTCTAAACGTGCCAAGCGTGATTTATTGAATTGCCAAGCTGAGTAGCGACAAGCACTCTAGTAACTTAAGACGCTTGTAAACTTGTTAGAACTACAATGGAACATATTTTTCAGTGAGAAAAAAAATTGCTCATTTGACAGACGCAAATCTACATGGCTAATAACCTTATACTACTCGTGGTGAGTATATACAGACCACACAGACACACACCACACTGCACAATCGTGTTAATCTGACTGACACTTACTTCCTTATTGTTTCTAGAGAGAAAAAAATGCATTCAACAGAGATCACTATTTTATAACGTGGGAATACAAAAATTGTAGGGAATCACGCAATAATGAAACAAAAAATTAATGGATTTATTGGGTAAAATACTTTGTAGTTCGGTTAATCCGCTTTCTATTGGTCATTTTAAAACCACAATGATCTGCTACTTTGTTCAAAAAATAATTTGGAACTCTCCATAAAACGTGTATTACTAATTCATAAAAAATGCAGTTAAGTTTCCATTAAATTTCGAATATTAAAGCGATAATTTGATGTTGACGATGGTAATAAATGATTTCACTGTTACTTCATAATAAAAAAAATGATGGTAATAGAAATAAGCTGTATTGTTGTTACCTGTAGAATGTACAATTAAAGTAGTAGTAATAGCAATACTATTCTTATGATGATGGAGCAGTTAGCTCTTCCGTTTTTCTATTCCCAATGCAAATCAACCATAGGCTCACAAGAGTGAAAATAATCATAAGAAAAAGAAGAACTTTTAACAGGCTTCCCTCTCCTGTCTCTATTCTAGTGCATAACTAACATAGCATATAGAGAGACGAGTTTTATATTGAAAAAAATTCATCAAGATGAAAAAAAGTTCAGTTGAAGCACCATCCACACAACATGCATCACTTCAGTTCACTGCTATTCACATTCACATATTAGATATATTGTTGCCGACTAAAGGTAGACAGACAGCAGAGGCAGACAATGATGATGGATACATATTATTATTTGGATATGAATGCCTTCACTGTAAAGATATTCATCCTGCTTTGAAAAAAAGATTAGCAAAGTTCAGTTTCATAGTTAGAGGCACTGGCATGGTCGCTGTTATAATGTGTGGTTAAGTAGTCTCACGACAGCAGCAGCACACTTAAGCAACAATATTTTGTTGTATATTTGTACCCGTGCACGGAAAGGATAGATGTATTATTTCATGTGCACAGGAGTTCTCTGAATTTGGGTAAATACTATAAGAATGATGGTCGTTGTGGATCTTCTTACTAAGCATCAGTTCAGGTCAGGTACCCAACATGTAAAAATAAAAATAGTTGGGGCTATGTATTTATTATGGATTGGAATATGGAACAAAGTAAAGAGAAAGAGAGAAAAGATAACAAGTGACAGGAGAGTGAATAGCTGAAAAAAAGAGTCAGCCATGAGCCAGATGCAGTCATGTATAGTTTTAGTGTGTATGATTTGGTGAGTATGGAAACTACATGTGTTGTGTATTGAATGGTGAGAAAATGAATTTTATCTACTCCACATCACACCATTCATATATACACAGTTGTTTTGTTGTGTTAAAATTGCTGTAAAATGAAACAAGTATTTTTTTTCCATTGCTCGCTTTCGTCTTGGCCTTTCTGTGCATACTACTTACTGCATGGATATATGTACATACAAATATGCATGCATGCATTGTGAATATGTGGTAAGAAGGGTTGAAAATAATATAGGGTGAAATAAGGGTGAAACGTTGCCAGATTTACAGTGTAAATTCTAACAAACTTCTTTCTGGTTATGCCATGTATTGGTGACGTGACAGCAAGCAGCGTGCAGGCAGACAGAAGCAGCATTTTTGTGTAGGGCTACAGATGGCACACAGAATGATACATAAAGCCTGTTTTGTATTTGCTTTTTGAATGCATTAAAATAACTACAAAGTCAGAGCAATGCATTAAAATAAGTACAAAGTAAGAGCAATGCATTGATTCAGATAGTTTTTGGTACCTGATGAGGTTGACGATGACGATAGTTTTATTATGAACAGAGATGATATCCCAATACTCAACAAACTTTGCATCATGCAATACACATCACATGCATGCTACAGTTCCAAGAAAAATCCTCATGTTCATCATATCATCAGTGTGATCCTCTATTTCTTCTAATTTTTTTTTGTTCTGTCTGATGCATAGGATATGACTCGTATTATATTCGTCACCACGTAACACGTTTTCTTGCTGTACTATTATGATAATGATCCTTTTGACGACAATTTTTACTGTTTCTCTTGAATGAAGCGTGTAGTCAGTGGTGGTGACGAGGAAGACAAAAAGGGTGTATTGACTCGAGTTACCATTTTATTTTACTTTAAAGTCATTTTTTTTCTTATTCCTTTTCTAATGCTGCTGCTTATCTTTGTTCTGACGCTTTTCTAAAGTACTGTGATGATGACCATAGAATTGAAGGGATAGAATGGTCATCATTACCAACTACACTACAAAGTAGAAAAACGGTGATGATGACAACGATGGTGCTGAAAATATTACTGCGTATTTTATTAGTTTATTTGTATTAATATTATTGCTATGCTGGTTGCTATGCTTGTATAATAATGCATTTTGTTGGCGATAGATAACTGACTCTTATATTGCTTGTCTTGCTTGTTGTCTGGTACTTGAGATAAGGCAAGTAGATAGAGTGTACTCTTCATTTCATGATATTATAAGAGACTGTTGTATTTATGCTCTGTCGGGGGATATTGTGACTTGTTGTTTCCTACACAATGCATAAATTTTTACGCTTGGATACAACATAGTCAGTTTTTTAACAGGAAGGGATATGAAAAAAGCTGGCAAAGGGCATCGAGCAGTCAGTCAAGCTTAAAAATAACATGTTTAATAAGAAGAATCAAACGAAAGTCTCTGACAGAAAACATAACAGACATAATACTGATTAACACACGATTTTTTTGAAGATGAAGAAAAGTGTAAGGTTTCATACCTTTCATACAAACTTGTTACTCTTCTCCTTCTTCTTATACTTTCCAATCAAATCCAACATGAAATACCTGCAGCTAGTGTCTAGTCCTAGTCAGTTCACTCGTCATTGGCATGCAAGTTATATTAATAAAAAATGCATTTTTTCATCACTGCAGCAGAATTTTATTTACCACGTAAAACTGCATGCACTCTCATATTGCAATGGACGGTGAACGAACATTGTACATTATATACCTACACACATATACCTATTTAAATTATGTACTTGAACAATAAAAATCCCAAAAATCCTATCAACCCAACTTACCTTTAAATACTGGTAAAAATGCTTAAAGAAAAGATTTTTCTGGTTATATTATATAATAACAATGTATTATGATCTAGGGGAGTAAGAAGAAAGGCAGAGTGAGAGAATTTGACCACCACACGTGTTTTCAGATTATATAAGCAAGCAGTTTTTTTCCAAGCATATAACTTCATGCATGATATCTACTGCTCAGAGGGATAGAATTACTTTTTTCCTTTTATTTTCTGCTTGTGAGCTTCTTTCCACGCAATGCAGCCAGCTTTTTGGGTTTCTTCTAGGAAAACTATAAAAAACATCAATAAGTAAAACAATACAAGTGTAAGGCTTATTTGATTATTATAATTCAGCAACTTTCAGACGTTGCTACTTTCAAGGCAAAATCATCCTCGTCACTCATTACATATTATACATCAGTATCATCATCATTTTGAACCTTTTTAAATAAATATACGTATATCTTTTTATTTTATATATATGCCTCTAAAAGAATCCATGTAGGCATCTGTCTGGAAAAATCAGGAATATTATTGACCTCTTGCACTTTTTTTACACTGAAAACATTTGCCTGCCTGCTGCATGTTGCACGCTATACGATGATACAGGGTCTTCTTGTTACGTTTATCTTTTTATCTATTTTCCAGTAATAATATCGTAACGTCTGAAGACGTATCGTGGAGATATCACGAAGTAAAATTTGTTGCGTTTTAAGTAAAATTGTAAATGGTCATTTTTTTAAATACCAGAAAATGCAGACATTACAAGCATTCGTGATTGTCTTACGAAATATAAAATGCAAAATATCAACGTATGACTTCAGATTTATCTTTTTGGAGTTACCATGCGTTGCGATAAGACATGGCATCGACTATTTATAAATAAATATTAGCAAATTTATATTTGTACATTGCTTTCGCTGTAATTTTAAATGAATCTGAAAAATAAAAAAGTCATTCAGCTTACACATATGTAAATGCACAAGCCAAGCAAGCGTGTTCACTTTTCATTTAAAGGATAAATTGTGCAATTTAGTATTGCTCCATCTCTGCTAGCGATTAACATCTTTGGTATATTTTGCAATTTATGAATAATTTATAATGAGTGCAGTTTTAAGCGTTTGCCCAAACGAACCTGCGGGAAAGAAGCAGGACTACCACCGTGAGCAAATCAGAGATGCTAAAGTGAGTAAGTTTGAAGAAACAGTAATTGTGAAGTAAAAGGGTTATTTGGAGGCAAAAGAATTTCCTGGAAATCAAATTTATATGACTTTCAACTACTTATTATTCTCCATCATGTATGAATATTAGCGCTTCTATCATAATTCTCACTTGGGTTCCAATATTGTATCCAAAGTTTGATAAGTGAAATTTTAAAAGTTGTCTTGTGCTTCTGCAAAACTATGAAAGCATGATGCAAATGACATGATCTTGAAAGACAAAGTGTTTAGAAATTTGAGATAAATATCCATTACAGTACGAAGTATAATAGTATAATGTACTCATTCATTTATTTTCGTAGCGACACGACACGACCCTTTTTCATTTCCCTTAATAGTTAAGTCAATTGTTTAGCATCCTTTCCATCTATTGTACAATACATACTATTTATTATTTTTTTCATAAAATATGGAGACCTACATAGTATCATAAGCAGTAACCAAGCTGAACCAGTAAAGCTCAGTAAATCCTCAATCCTAAATGTCACTAAACCTTCTAGAAAAGGTTGCCTTCTGTGTGAAAATCTATTTTTACGCCACCAACTGTCTACAATTTAGAGACAAATAAATATTTATTTTTCCTTCTTAGAAAACCTTCAAGTCAAACACCCGTGGTTATTGTGAGAAACAAACTAGCACAACCTATCATGGGATTTTTTCTGGAAAAATGTGTTATTAAGAACATAAGAAGAGAAGGGATGGGTGGATGAACGGACGGAGCAAAAAATAAAGTGACTGTTTCACCCTTCGAGTGTCTAAAAATTATTATGGTAATAGGAAAAATATGGCACAGAAAACGACCCTTTTAGTTTTCCCTAAACATGAAGAAAAATCAAAATACGTGCTTACATACGTGCTTGTCAGCAGCAACACCATATTGTGTACCATTTTTTGAAACATAAGTGCATACATTTATGACCACAATAAAGACAATCTTTGTTCTTTCTGTCACTTAAATGGACATACCTACATATGAAAAACTTTTTTTTTCCATGCGTGCTTGCATCAATGCATCAGTTTTTGGAATAGAAATTCAAAAATAATTTTTTGATGAGAGCATTGCTGGTGATGATGATGATGATGGCGAGACCGACTTGTAATTTAAGCTTATTAAGTAATGACAACGTATGTCAAAATACTGGTGAAATGTACTTAAACTGCTGGATTATAGACACTAAAGAGAATAGACGAGTCATTAGTGTGCCAGTGTCATTGGTTTAATGCTCCGTAAAATATGCCATGGTCTTACGGAGTCAGCTTTGAGTATTTTTATCTGGCATTATTGCCATTTATAGGTTATTAACTTGAGCATTAATTTTACGACGGGAGATTATGCGCAGTTAAATTAATACTGAACGAAGATTCCGACGACTGGAGTATTTCATGATTACTTAAACGAAACCTTCAACATGGATTAGTAACTAATAAATATGTGCATAATAAATGGGGGTTACAAGAGATATATATAATAAAAGCTGAAATGGCGAAAAAAAAATCCAAATTGGCTAAAGGAGGATGCACAACCAACACATAAAATTATGCAAGTGCCAAAGATATTTGTGTGCAATTTCAAACATCAGTAATTAAAACACTCGATTCTCAAGAAAAACAGGAGTCCTTTCGGCTAATGCAATATCAAGTATGCATATCATATCACATAGTTCGTGTCTTCTTGGGTAAAATTGTTGAATTTAATTTTAGTTATAAAATCTTTGGCAAGCTTATAAATAAAGTAGACTTCATTTCACAAAACAGGATGCAGCTGCAAATTCAAACATCTTTTATTTATATATCTTTTCTTTGCACTCATCATTTTCATAATCAGCGAACATTCTAATAAATAAGCTACGTTTTCATCAAAGATAATAGGAAAGTGCAAATGCATGCCAGACAGCATAAAATGATTAAAATCAACAAGTCAAAGTGCAAAGCAACTTATTATATTTTGCACGAAGAAAAATCAAAGTGAATGAGAGAGTGAAGAGAGAGCGTGCATGACTGAGCACCCCTAAAAAATTGGCCCGACTAACTAAAAGACTGACTAAAGTAAAAGACAGACAGTGAAGACAGCAATTTGCGAGAAGGGCGAATCTAGACTTGACAGTTTCGAAAGGATTATTATTATTACTGTCCATTTCATCTTATCAACATGAATACTGTATCGATCATTACTATATACACTTTTTGACTATACGCTCAGAGTAAGTAAAGCACATTTTCCTGCATCTTGTTATTACTTGCATCATATCTGGTTGTTGTCTGCCATTTTATTTATTTGTATATACTGATTTGCGCAATTGTTAAGTGTGTTTTTATCATCTTCCACCAAAGTTTCTTGCTGAAATGTAAAACTAACTGATGCAAACATTATACTGATTGTACTATCAACATACCAGACATTTTATCAGATTTAGATTTTGCGAGAGTTACTACCTGGAAAAATTTATGACTTTACATTATCATTATGATCAAGAGATTTATCATAATAATGATACTGATAAAACTTCGAAATGATGAAATGATCGGTCCTGGACTTTAATGATGGTGGACAGGCGCAAATACCAGACACCGGTGACCAGATGTAAATTTTTCAAGCAAAATATAGGCATTGCAATTGGTAGCGTACGTAGACTGTTTAAAACGAAAACCAGACACAGTCGTTTCGAACGGATGTCGTAAGCACTTAGTTAGGTTTTGTTTTTCTTCCCTGGATCTAATTTTATTTTGTACAATAAAAATTTAAGATTTTTACTTGTAAGCTCCTCTGTACGATGGCTCATCTCTTTTGAACTCTCAATTAGACAGCAAAATGCAAGAAAAAATAAGAGCCAGGACAGTCTCTTGGCCAGAGACACCGCCTTGGATGGAGAGGATGCCAGTTCGAATCCCGGTTAGAGCAGACAATTTTTCCTCCACCCAACTCACCC
>JAHZMZ010003532.1:0-13664 GCA_027743805.1 Lepidocyrtoides sp. E14 | reverse complement strand
ATGAATCATACCTCCCTGATAGTTTCCTTATGCTAATAATGTGAACTCTCATAATATCCATCATTTGGTTGCTTTTCTGTAAAAACTTTCTTTCCATCATACGGTCCGTAGGCACATATGTATATATCGTTTTGTGCTAATGTCGTTAGAACTAATGAAAACAATAATTATTATTATGGAGTATTATAAGGGAGGTGCAAATGAATAAATAAGAAATATCATTTTCGCTTGAATGGAAGAAGACAAACAGGCAATGTTTTTGCATAGGTCTGTTTCCTCAGTCTCTCATATCTCATGTGCTAAACTGGTAACTGGTTTCCCATTCAATTCTTCCATCCTGTCCAAAACATTACTGGTATCCAACTGTGAGCTTTGTTCCCGCAATGAATGATGAGACTACACTAGAAAATAAATAACAATGGTATATTTAAAGATGATCTCGTCCAAAGTTCATGTACACGTAATTCACACAAGAGCTGTCAACACCAGAATTCTTTGCCTGAAAATCATTTTGTCGTTTTTGGGACTGATGGTCTTCTTAAGATTCCAAAATTCTAAAAACTGAACAAGCTTTGATTTTCCTAATATCTTGGTATTCCGGTGAATTGCTTGCATTTTGATACTTTACAGTAAGATATCATAAGCACTCCAACATAATGGGCCGTAATATACTTCTCTTTTATTTTCTTTCTTTCTAAAAAGTTTTTCATCATTAGAACAATAAAAACATAATATCTTGCTCTATATTTGAAACGGCATCTTTAAAAGGGGGAGAATGGAGAGAGAGAGAAGAAGAAGAAGAAGCTGGTAAGCTGGCTTTTTAGTGCGACTGCTAATACAGCAATAATGCTTTTGAAAGTTGGGAAAAGAGAGAAAAAAGAAAATGAGGGCACACAAACACAGAAAGATGGATCGAGTGCTAGCAGTTTCAAACTGTTTTGAACCTATACATATAGGGCATATATATATAGAGCACACAAGTCGAGCTCTTTTTTATTTAATATTAACAACAAACAAAATAAAAGGAAAAATGAGAACACTTTATTCTCGTTTTTCCTTAATTTCTCCATTCGTTCGATAGGCAAAAGTGAGAGTTTCACAGCTTATATTTTCCATTATGGATCTCGGTGAAATTTGATAGTAAAGATGAGCTTGAAGGCTATACCCCTAGCGCTGCTGCTACTATACTAAAATGAGCAATACTATTACCATCAAGAGCTCGTTTTTATTGGCGTTTTGCAGAATATGCCTGTTGTACTATAACTGCCTACCATCTCTGTAATGCATAGTGATGATGTGGATGTACATAATAACCATCTAATTTTACCTAATACTCCCAATTAATACTTTTTTATTCGATGAAGATAACGTGTAACGCTTTCACCAATTTCCATTATCAGCCAACTCACAGAACGCTGCGGGTTGTAGAGATAATTAGATTGCATGAGATGTAAGTAGTGTGTGTGACAGGAATCGTACTGTTTCAGTAACTCAGTAAACTATATTAAAATATCATTTGGTATACATGTCCAGAAAAACAATAGTATTGATAGTTAATTAAGAGAGAATACATACGACCATGCTCAATTAACAAACGGAGAAACAATTGAAACTCATTGGCAGATGACGACACACATGCATAGATAAACTTGTAAACATATGGCAGAATGATAAAGAAGGTCGTTAATACACAATGTACTGAACTGTGTGTCTCGAATGATTCGAGTCGAATCCCTCTCCACCACAAACTCTTCCAGCAATCCTTCCACACAGATTATTATGCGGTTTTATATTGTTAGCTCTGTTGCCTCACTCCTATAACTAGTTTATGCATAGTGCACACACATCTGTACATATAGATATTCGACGTGCATGTAACGTACGTATCGTTCAAGAGGCTTGTCATCTTTTCATGGAAATCGAGTTTGGTTTTGTTCCACTTCCCCTCATTATGGTTACTTCTTGCTAACAAAAGTCGATTCCCCCTTTTTACCATTCTTTCTCTCTTTATTCAACGCGTAGTGTTTGTCTGCTGACTCGGCAAAGTTGCAAGTAAAAAAATGCAAAGCATAAAAATAAAATCGACATTAACACATCGACATAAGTGAATGAACAAGCGGTATATGTTTTTTTTTCATTTCATCAACCATCGCAATACTCTTCTTCACTCTTTTTTATTTTTTCTGCTTACATGTTTCAACTACACCCATCATGAATAGGTATAAATAAAATGAAAATCTGTTTGATTGCGTTCCTTTTCGATTTTTTCTATTACAAAAAGTCACTGACATATTTCTAATGTAAAAATAACCGGCTCCCATTGTTATTATCATGATCACAAGGTTTCTTATGACTTGAATTTTATTCCTTTTTACACACTGTTTTCTCATTGTTGCTAGCGCCGGGTTCATGTTGTAACGTTTTCCTTTTCCTCCACTATTTTTACTGCTGTAAATGTGCGAAGCTGTTATCTCTGCACCCTATAGCAGCATGCAAACAAGGGGAAAAAAGTTGAAAGGGGAAAGCTCTCTGCACTTTGGTATATCATTATAATATAATAACGCACATTGCCTTTTTTGTACGGAAACCAAAGCTAGCTGGATGAATGAATGGTGGCAGAGACAGTGGTCGTAGTAGTATCGGTAGCTCGTTTCGTGTGTCTCTTGTGATATTACTCTGCAATTTACAGAAGGCATCGCACAGTAAAGTAGACTGATGATGATAATGATGATGCGAGTGAGTGAGTAAAAGGAAATGTTCCTTCCCTTCTCATTGAAGTTCCTTTCCTTCTGCTACTGCTGCTGCTTTCCTGCTGATAGTAAAAAAACGTACGTATGTACGTACGTAGTAGTAGCAGTATGCAACACTTATCAAGACTTGTTTGCTAGGTTGCCGTTTCCAAAGAGTGGGGCACGTCACAATCGATCCACTGCGCAGAAAGCCCTGCGTCCAGTTATTCCTATTTGCACACTTGCACACCACACTCTCTCCCGTATATAACTTGCAATAATATAGGGAGAGAAAACTTGCTAGCCCTAACCCTACAAGCTGTGTGTGGTTGTGTGTGTTTTAAAGAAGCCAGAAAAGTATAGAGGGTAAATGGTTGCTTTATAATATTCAACATTAGGACGGTACATAAGCGAGCTAGGCTTTTCATTTCATATTTCATACTCAGTTGTTTTTGATATTAGTGAAGAGTCAACTCATATGCGGGAGTTTTCTCCGAATTTCGCCATTTCTTTTCTTCCTCTGTAGGGTGTATTATTATTATTAAAACTCTTATGCATGCATGAATGTTTCCGTTTCTACATTGGCACTAGAAAGTATATAGGAAAGTAATAATGTGCAGTAGTAGGTAGTATAAAATCTTCATTAAAATTTGCTACTGACTCTGCAAAAGATTTTTTGATAAAATAATTTTCAAGTAAGCTCTATATGACATGTGCGTACGTGGAAACCAATCAGCCAAAGTTGACAAGCTGGAGAGAAGTATCCACATGATTCCAGCAGTCGTTTTAATATTATATAGCAAGCAGAGAGGTACTATGCTCTAAAGGTAGATGTCTTTGCCAGACAAGATCACAAAGATCCTCCATTTTCCTCATGCAAAGTGAGAAAAGCCTGTGTGAGAAAATTTCCTTGGGACAGGAGAGACTCTGTAAAGTATTCCTATTCTATAGATTTATTTACAGAAAGAAACAAAGGAATAAAAGTAGAACCTAAGGTGGTATTGGTGAAAGGTTTGCCTAGGTTGCAACACACGGCTCTTGCATTCAGAGAATACCTGTTAGTACCTATGCATGGAACAGCTTTGTATGGAACGACTTACTGAAAACTGACGGTTTGGTTCAGCTGTGATTTTGCAATCGTTTCTCTCGAATATAGTAAATGGGATTAGGGTTACATTAGGAAAATATTAAATACCCAGAAAAGGCCATGAAATGCCATTCTTACCATTTTTTTATTACGACGAGTCAGTACAATAGTACAGTATGCATGGCTTTACTTGGCACATAATATGTACGATATGATGTGCAATGATAGCAGTGTGGATTTGGAAATGTTATTAAGGGATTTTGGCACTTATTAAAATCACAATGTCCGTCCGTCCGTTTCAACGATAACTGAAAAACAGCTTCAATAATATGTTTCATATTCTCGGGTACACTATGGCAAGTAAGGTCATCATTGAAAAGCTTTATGGTATGTGTTGGCACATTGAACATGATAAATATAGTATTTATTTATGCATGCCTATTGCCTATCAATGATTTATAAATATTTGCTTTACTTTTCTTCATCCTAAACAGTTGTACCAATAATGATTACTGTTTACCTACCCTTTCTCCTTTACTTTCCGCTTTGTGTGCCTTCACTTTCTTCATAATATTATAATGATGAACGGTAGACAGTTACACTCTTCAAAATGAATATCATTAACAAAGTTTGCTATTTCACATATTATAATGCTCGCTCGTTTCCATCCATTCTTGCTCCATCATGATGACGAGCACATCTGCAGCTTTGTAAAATGCTGCTGCTGGTAGTGAACGAGCAGACACACACAAACAGCTATAGCATACATACATACCTAATATGGCATATTATGTGTAAGTGTACTGTTGTTCACTTTACTTGGATGGTTGGATCTCTTTTCTATTGTTGGATTTCTCTATTTGCCTATTACCACCACAGGATTTGGTACTGCTGCTGCTTTTACGTTGCTGCTGCCTAGTATTTCTACCGGATCCTCTTTTCCCCTTACATTTTCTTTCTGAATCAGACAGACAAGTTGGTTTCTCCTTTCTATTCTTCACTACATCAAGAGAAGGGAACAACAACAACTACAACATAACGTACACTCTTATAATACTGAAAAACTTTTTTTTTTATATATGGATCATTTTAGCGTACAGTTGCAGCAGTAGTAGACCACCATCATGATGGCATATTATTACGTATGGTTATTTACCCACAGGTTTTTCTAGAGCAGACATTTTCTGCTCATCTCTTTTGTCCAGAAGGAAAAGAGCTGGTTAAAAACATAAAATACACGTCGATACATATGCATAGAGTACTAGAATAGAAACGTTGTTGTGAAGTAGTAGTACATACACTATGCTACTTCAGTTGTTGTTTTGTTGCAAGCTACATAGTACTCATCGTCCTCGTCATCATCGTCATCAACATCATCCAGTCCATATGAAAGTCCTGGAGAAACTGTGACATTTTTCTTCCTCTAAACTTGCTCAACAGCAAGCAAGCTGAACAAGCTGATAACAAGGAAGGAAAAAAAGGAGAAAAGAGAGAGAGAGAGAGAGAGAAAAGGAAAAGGGAAGCAAGTTTTGAATCACGCCACTTACTCATAACAAGCGAGGAAGAAATCTTCAAGAAAAAAAAAGTGACATGTAAACGAGATTCGGAGGAGTACACAGAGAACAGAGAGAAAGGGAGTGAAATAAATAAAATAATAATAAGAACAACTTCAAAACTAAAATCTTCCTCACTTTTTACCTGTAGTATAGTAGTAAGTAGTATACATATCATGCATATACACTTGATAGGCGCTTTCAGGATGGTCGCCTGTACCTCAAACACATATATACAAATGTAGACAAAGTAACTGATCTGTAGGTGGTGTGTAGTGGTGAGTGCAAAACTTCAAAATAAATAAAAACAAGTTGAGATTCATCCGGGAGAAAGGTACATCTAAAATCTTCTTCAATATCATCATCATCATCAGCTTTCTTTCTTGAGGCTCCCAAAACACACACATTTCACAGTTTTCCTCTTGACTCTATGTGCACTGTGCAGTTGTAATGATAATAATAAAGTTGTAGTTTTAGTATTATACGCCGCAGTTGTTGGGAGCATTCAGGATCTGTGTGCACTGTGCAGTTGTAATGATAATAATAAAGTTGTAGTTTTAGTATTATACGCCGCAGTTGTTGGGAGCATTCAGGATACACACATTATTTTTATTACAACCTTTATATGCTTTGGGTGTACATAATAATAATTCCATCTTTTCGGTTTTTTTTTCTATTCCCAGGATACACAACACGTACACATTTTCTACACAAAGTGTACCTAGAGAAGAGGAGCACGAGAGATTGAGTGTATGTGTATGTAGGCGAGCGCAAGAGAAGAAGAGAAAGACAGGTGAGAGGAAAGGATAGAAGAAAGGTGAAAAGCGAGGAAAAGTAAATTAGTGTTTATTAACAGGCTCACAAAATTTCAATTAGCTCCTCTTTATCTACACCATTACCCAGGAGGGGCAACCACCTACTTTATGTACCTTCCAGCTATATTATTATTATATCTCTCTAACCATTTACTTCCACTACCGGAAGTTAAATAAGAGAAGCAGCCGACGGAAACATTGGATAAGAGAGTGTGAGCAGTGAAAATACTTGTAGTGAATGTGTTCACTTCAAAGAAAAAAAAATATTTTATTTGCAAATGATTTTGTGACTGTGATTATATTGGCGGAAAATTTAGAGTTAGCAGTTTAGTATGTTTGGTGCCTATTATCAGTTGACCTAAAAGTATGAGATAAATTATTTTTGATACCAATTAAATATGCGTGATAATAATGTTGCTTGACTTTTGAAACAAGGGGCAAATACTGAAATTTTCTACTTTATTGTGTTCAAAGTAAATTGAGTCAAATGAAATTACCCCTCTCAAATAATACAAAAGTAGTTTTTACAAGGTGTACTCTGTTCCTCATTCAAAAATGGACTGAATAGTGATGGGCTCGAAAAACTGTCGCCATTCTCATCAAAAAAGAGAAAAAAATAATAATCAATTTGGTTGCGTACAGTTTTTCTTTGAGCATATAATGAACTTGTGTATTTGTTAGTAGAGTTCCATATTATATACTTCCTCATATTTCAGTGGTCCCAGACACGAAAAAGCAAACAAGAAGAAAATTGAAATTGGACAAGAAACAGCAGAATTGCATAATTAAATACGTGAATTCAGAAACGAGGAGTAGGCGAATCAGGGTTTTACTCAAACATTGAGCATCGGCTGCTTTGAGTTCAGCTGTTGGCCTGTATCTATTATACCTACATACCACCGGAGTGCGTCGCTTGTTATCATTGAAAGGAGAAAAGTCTCTGAGGAAAGTGAGGTAAGGGAAAGCTAAAAAAATACGTCCTTCAGTTATTATCGTTATTATAGGGCATTATTTATTCAGAAAGACAATTCCGCTTTTATGAACAACCAAATATTTCGGTATTACAATTTACTATTATTCAACATGCTTAAGAGTTTATGCCAACAAACCTTTTCTCAACTTTGCATGCATCAGATAATAAAAATAATAATAATAAAGACAATAATATTATGGTAGTGAACAGTTTACATCAAATTACAGAGAAACCAGAAATTAAAGAGAAATTGTAAAGTGGTACATTGGAAAACTTGCATTTTCAATACAGTTGTATGAAACTGTAAATGACATTACATCTGAAAATGTGTAATCCTAGAAATGAGCCAGACGATAAAAAATATTTGTCTACCATATAGACTTTTATTTAAGTTGATTAAATAGAGAAGCTAAGGAAAAGGCGTTGTTAGAATGAAACATATGTTCAGATTTGCAAATGAAGGTACCATGTATGCTCATAATATCACACTATAATATATAAATACTAAAATGGTGAATGGTGGCTAAGGAAAATCCAACCACACCAACAAAGTAACTACATGAGGATGAGGAGGTTAAACTACTCTGACTCACCACACCAATAGCATTAGCTATACATACAGCTATTATTACATTTCGTATTTTTCCCTTCAAATGTGCTTTCAGATCCCAGACATGGACATGGACGAATATACAAATATCATACACATTCATTTATTTACATATATAAATAGACATAATTAAATGCAATCACTTTTTGTACTTGTTTAGTGAGTAAAGTAAAAGCGGACTTGCTGTTCGTGCTTTCTCAAAGTTTCTGAACAAGTTACCTATGCATGTACCTATTATTTTAGAAAAAGTACAAAATTTAATGACTCTGATATATTATGGGAGGAAGGGAAACGAGAAAATAATTTGCAAGAAAACTTTTTTCGCAAAAGAAAACATGACCGATTCCACTCTCTGAGTCGTTCTTGAACAAACCTGTTATTATGAGTTTTTAGCACGCACTTTGTGTATAACAAGCAAAGTTCACAAGGCAAAAGGTGACTATACGGTAGTATCAGAAAACCGACGTCTTTCGTCATACAGCTTCAGGGTTTTCATGCGATTTTGTTGGTTTAAAAAATTGCCGATATGAAATGGACTCAGGACTGCTATGCTGCACTCGTTTTGTAGGCAAAACTTAAAAAACGTTTTTTTCTGCTCATAGTATGACTAAAGTAATTACGATTTACTACAACGATGAACTTCACCGCAGCTGAACTACTAGCTTTTTGAGTGAAACATGTGTGTGGTTTTTGTACATTGTGGTCTTTATGTGACTGCTCATCACAATAGCGCAGATGAAACCCAATTTTTTTTTTATTGTAAAAATTAGGACATTGTAAAATTAGCATAAACAGAAATGTGTCGGGTCGAGGTAACTCTGCAGATTAGATTCTATCCGTTATCTGAAGAGTGTGCAGTGATAGCAGCATAAAAAATTCTTCAATAATGCCCTACCCAAGTTTCTGTCATACATTTTGCAACCAATAATCTGTAACACATTCGTGCAAATCCCTTTACACGGCAGGAGAAAGTTTAAACGAGCCTTTGAATGACTACCGCTGCTATTAAATCCATGCCACATGGTAGTTTTTAGTTTCGGTCGTGGAGATGGGAGGAAACGGATGATAATGTAATATAAATGTGGACCCATTTGTTTTATTGACTTGAAGAAGAAAACTCCTTGCAGAAAAAAATACGATCCTTCCTGTTTTTGAACGACTTTGAGGGAAAGGCCAACAGGAGTTTACTACAAGGGAAACTGAGAAAAGGCCAAAGAAAAGGATATTGAACAAAGCCTTTGGGCATCGTTGTTTCATTCTGTATGGAGGTCCAAGACTGGAATGATTACATAATAACAACATGGTATGGATTGGGATGCCAGTGAAAGTAATAGACAAGTTTAAAACTACCAGCAGCATCACACAAAAAAGTGGTTGCTTAACTGAATAAAATGGCTGCCACCAGACCATATACATGCTACATTGAACATGCCATGCACCAGGGCACTATTTGAAGGTCCACAATAGTCTGACTCCATACAGTTCAGTAAAGAAATTAATAGAAAAGTCGCATATACCACATTCTTTGAATTCGTTTAAAATTTTCTAGAGTATACTCTACCGCAATATGCTTACATTTCATGGTTTTTAGTTATTGCTTGTGCGGTGCCTTTAACATTATCCTGTTGTGGATTTATTTTTGGTTTTATTGAACAATTCAGTTTCATTCATGCAAAAGGATTAAAACTCTAAAACTAATATACAACCAGTGAGTTTCTCATCTCTGCAACAATATGTGATGCAGAGAATTGCGTCCATCTTCCAAATCCAAAAACTTTTATTTTAGCTTAGAATGGGTTTGTCGGTCAACCAAGTAGTTCACTTTTCGCCTTCATCCACCACTGCCCATTTACTGGGCAACGTGGAACATGCCAAGAGAATCATGCTCGTTTTGATATTACGTTTTGTCGTATTTCTACAAAAAAAAGTGAAATCTCGTCGGCATGGCAATGGCATGTGCTTATGTATCATAATTTCTGTTTAGAGTCATTCCATCATCATCATTCATTCGTTTCCATCATGAAGGAAATTCAAGACAGGACAAAAAGTTTACCAATCTAAAAAAAAACTAATCGATATTTTTCCTTCTTTAAACGGAAGTAAGAGTTTAGTTGTTTAGTAATATCTATGTGTGCAGTTTATGCACTGTTGTTGTGTATTTTATGATGATAAAGACATGGAATGGATGACATGAAACTGGTTCTAAAATGTGGGTCTTGTCCCACGGTAATCGGATCCTGTTTCTCATCTTCCTCGTCTTCCTCCTCCTCCTCCTCCTCTCATTCACTCTCAGGGAATCGACCAGCTTTCTTTATCTTGCCGGCGGGTGGCTTGTTTCTCTTCCAAGTCTTACATTACCGACTGCATTAAATATTTTGCAACAGGG
Source organism: Lepidocyrtoides sp. E14 (assembly GCA_027743805.1). Lineage (NCBI taxonomy): Eukaryota > Metazoa > Arthropoda > Collembola > Entomobryomorpha > Entomobryidae > Lepidocyrtoides > Lepidocyrtoides sp. E14. The sequence continues at coordinate 3,511 of JAHZMZ010003532.1, read as the reverse complement.
GAACACGCAACAATATAGCACACAACTTGCTGAAACAAGCGTCGTGTTGGTAGATAAAACTTATCATAAGGTATATGTACTTTTACATCTATCATTTTAGAAAGTTTTCCTCCAAACTTTCTGCAAATTCTTTCTGTTCCATTGTTAGGTTTTAGTAGCTGGTTTATGGTAATATGGTTAATACATACGCATACAAAGAGTTTCGTAACAATTTTTTTTATCTTCGTCTTATCCTTCTGGTTATTCCGAGGAAAAAGCTGTACGGAGAAAATATATGAGAATCTTGTCGTAAGCAGTGTGCATACAAAATGTAAGCACGTTCGAATGAAGAGATGATGTTTCCGTTTCTGCTGAAGTAGTGTACGTGCAGCATATTATTTTAAGTACTCATTTCATTATAAAGCACACCAACTCGGTAAGTCTATAATGATTCTTTCTAGGTACATAACAACTTTTCATTATCCACCCATCAGTCAAAATGATATCATAAAAAACATGTGGATATCCAGATATGCAGCAGTAAAACGGAACAAGAAGATTCGAGTGTAGAGCACTCCTTTTGTACATGGTAAAGTTTCCATAATATACGACAGACTTTCTCCTGATAAAAATCGGATATTGATAGCAGGTGAATTATAAAACATGCAGCAGAGATGCCGATGGAGACTGAGCAAAGTAAAATATTTGGGTTTTGTGAATAATTCAAACCAAGTAGTTGGTTACATTCGGGAAAGGAATTTTTGATGTTTATAACATGAGCGTTATATGAAGAAGCTTTCTTCTCGAGAGATCCCTTGGGAATTTCGCATTTTCTTTGTTCAGGCTAACAGAATTTTCACTTCCACCTCCGCTTGTATTATTACCAGTAGTAGTAGTATAATATAATGTGTGGAAGGGAGTAAATTGCATTGCATGCATGTTTTATGACATGAGGATTACTTTTTATTACGCCACTAAATTATTACTGCCAAAATTAATTAAGTTAGGGGAAAAATTTAATCACGATAGCAACTTTTTCACTGCTTTCAAACTTAAACACTAACGATCATATTGCCCCAGCTGGAACTGTATAAAGGGAGACATTTCATTTTTCATTCCCGTAACTATCGAGGCGCGTTCAAGTCGCTGCTGATTGATTTTAAATTGAGGAAATTGAGGAAAGTTACTACTTGAAAAAACTCAGAACAAAGTGTAACTTTTAATTACATTATTTTAATTAGATCTCGTAAGCTACATAATACAGAGACACTACTACAAGGTTTCTCCATTTCTTCCTTGGTCTAATGATAGACAATGATCCCTATTTAATGATCACGACTCTTTGCAAGTTAATGAAGCTGAAAAAATAATATTTCAGGCCAAATTCAAACCCCCCACACAAGGATAGTTTTATTCAGGGATATTATTAAACTGGTGGCTTTTGCACACGCTTTCCTGGCTGTTGACCACTGCAGTCTAACGATCCTGCTGGAGTACAATCGGGAAGACAGCCCGGAATGCAGCCAAACTTTGAGCAAATGGCGCATTGGCATTTGTAATTACTTCCAGGTCTTTGAGTACCTGCACGACTACTATAAGATGATGTTGATGATGTTCCCATTCTGGTGGATAAACTTCCAGAGAGTGGGTATGCCAATGCCCCAGTCCCTCTGCAAAGTCTGGAAATGTCATAGTTTCCTTGTTGTCCATAGTAACCTGATCGACCGTACTGTGTTGAGTATCCTTTATATTGATAACTCTGTGCTGATGATGTTGCAGCATTATTAGTTGCTGTTGTAGCCAGTTCTCCGTCATCTTCTTCGCTTGGTAATAATATTGCCAGCAAAGAGACAATTAGTTGAATGACTCCTATAGTTACATACGTCAAAGTGTACTGAAATGTACGTCTCCTAATGGAGTAATACTTGATTCAATCAAAGATGCTGAGGTGGCGTTTGCATAAACTTTTACTCATGGTGAAACGGAACTTACGCAATAATCATGACAAAAACTGACAATATAAATATTCCGATAGCATGACATAAAATGCACGTCAGCCAAGCCCCGGCAATCCAACGACGGGGAATCGTCCCAAGTGCCACACGTGAAATCATGCCACATAACCCTCCTTCAATAAAACCCAAAAACATGCAAACTACCAGAATCCATCCAAAGGTCACTGCCCAATTCATCACTATCCACAAAACTCCAGAGACTGTGTTTTAGGTTTTAAAAACAATTCAAATTAGTGCTTTTCCTAGGTCAAGAGTGTATAGGGAACGTATAATGAAAATATTCTTACTAAATATGCATCCCTGGAATGCAACACGGTTGTATGCAAAAGTAAAATCAACGTTTGAAATAGCCCAGCATCGACCACCCGCAGAACCTAAGCAGTATAAAGTAATGTACCAAAAGGACTGCCCCGCCCCTGCAGTCTCTGCGTAAGAGTTGATGGTCAGGTAGGGTATGTAGAAATGCATTGTAGCAATCATGACCAAACTAGCCCATAGTAGAAAGCTCCTGTCTCCGTACAGTCGCAGGTCACAGACAAATACGCACAAAACTGGCAATGGAGAAAAATGTAAAAATATAGAGAAAGTAGAAACGTGATGTTTTTTAAAATTCTTACGATTTCTTGGTTGAACATTTGTGTTATCATCATCGCATTTCCCGGTATTAATAACGTTTGTTGGCTTTCCGGTTTGAGGAGTGGCTTTGGCAGCCTTGTAGACGCAATCGCGAACTGTATCAATATTACTCGATGCCCCTCGTTTCGTAGGGTCACAATTGCTGGCATACATTAGGCGTGTTTTGGGGAACACGTGAACGGCCAGGGTGAAGAATAAAATCAAAACAGCTTGTAATAATTTTGCCCACCTGTATCCAACCTTTGGGTTTATTAAATGACACAAAATTGTCATTCCCAAAGTGTTTTTAACCCGTATTATATATTAATGATGCGAAATTACTTACGGAATATATGACATACACGGAGAGCCAGGTGAAAAGAATCGTACCCAATGACCCCGCTATGCTAATCAACATTAAAGCCGTATCCAGTTTTTTTCGAAAAAGATCGCTTGAAAGTTCAATTAATTACAAGTGGTTCCTATTTAGGTGTTAAAGCTAGCGTCAAAAAAGTTTGAATAATGTCATATCTTACGCTGGCAGGGACATTGCGGCCGCATATGCCAAGCCTCCTCCAATCGCAACGAAAATAAAATTTGCAACGTATAATAGGGAGACATGGAAAATTTGCGAGTCAATTAGAACTCCTACAAACATCACTATCATTCCAAAAAGTGCTGTTAGTTTATGTCCGGCATACTCAATAACAGGTTGGCTAGCACAAACAGTCTGATAATGGCAAGTAGAAAACAGCATAGTATTTGTTTGATATGACAGGCAGTTGGTTAAATTAGTTTTAACATAACTTTTTTTTTTTTTAAATTGCATACCAGAAGCAAGATTACATAGGTGGTTATAGCTATTACATTGAACTCTATAAAGCCTGCTTTGTACGCTACCG
>JAHZMZ010003531.1:0-10813 GCA_027743805.1 Lepidocyrtoides sp. E14 | reverse complement strand
ATTTATTTGTATATTTCAAACCTCTTATTTATCACTTTAATTTAAGGTAATTGTGTAATTTTGTAGGTGCACATATATGAGTAGCCTCGAGAAAGAAAAAAAAATATGCATTGTATTTTTGTTGCTTTTCTGTAATATTAATTAATGCTGGTTTTAGGTTGAGGAAGGCGTTTTCTTGTATATTTTGTATTAAAAAAACATTAAATTAATTTTTTTTGCTTATACCAAATTTTTTTGTGGTTCCGAAAAATGTTGCATTTTTATTCTATTTTATACATTGATATACACAATAGCATGAGCATACACACATTAATTACGTTTAATTAGGTGAATGCCATTAAATTTTTATCTTTGCACTACTACAAAAACAGACATGATTTACTTTGGTAAAGTGATTTAGACGCACTTTATTCATTTCATTGCGTAAAATTGCCATAAGATGGTGAATAAACTAGATGGGTTCAGTTACAATTACAAATCACTACGAACTCCAAAGCCTGGGCCGGGCGGTTCTGATTTCAACGAAGTTAGTTCACCGACTGGTTCACAGGAGAATCTTCCGTTTCTACAGGAAAAATATTTGACATTGAAATTTGAAATGTGATAGAAAATAACTTTAAATGTTAGATGGAAGAATTTGGGTGATGGTGCCTATAAAAATTAATTATTCACCTAGGACCAGGTCGGGGCTCTTTGCCTGCCTTTAAATCGTCAATGATTTCTTCCATATCCTTCACTGACAGGTCCTCCTGAGAGTTTATATAAAATAAAAATATTTAACTTGTGAAGAAATGTGAAAAATATGCACAGATATAGCATTTAAAATTGAAAATAAAAAAAATTTGCTTACAAAATAGTCATCGTTGACTTGGAGCATGGGTGCATTCACACACGCCCCCAGACATTCAACCTCACCCAATGTGAAAAGTCCATCTTTTGTTGTTTCGCCGACATTTATATTTAATTTCTTCTTTATACAGTTCATGATGCTATCCGAATCACGAAGCCAACATGGGGTTGTGGTGCACACTTGAATATGATACTTTCCAACTGGATTCCTGATTTTCACAAAAATATTTTATACGGAAGTGAGTACTTTATTTTTTTATTGCACACCGGAAGCAACGGCTTAGTGTTGTCACCATAAGCTTTTACCTTTTAAACATGGTGTAGAAAGTAGCCACCTCGTACACTCGCATTCGTGGGATACTCAGAATTTCTGCAACCTTATGCATGGCAGAAATAGGAAGCCATCCATGTTGACGCTGAGCAAGGTCTAATAACGGAATCAACGCTGAACGCTCATGACCTTCTGGATAGTTAGCCATTATTGCATCTGCTCGCTGTGTTAAAAACAAGCACAATTTTAATTAAAAAAACTTGGACAAACTAGCAGATAAAACCAATTTAAAAATATTTGACATCCTTGCTGCCCAACAAACCTTTTTGTTTTCTTCCGTGAACTCAAAAGGCGTGTCTGGGTTGTTTTCTGGAGAATCCCGATGCTGCAAAGAAACAACAAAAAATACACTATTATATTCCAAGACTCATCACACTTTCTTATCATTTTTGTTGCTGCTTATCTTTAACTACGAACTTACCACAAATAAACTTTCCGATTTTCTAGCTGCCGTCGTATGCACAAACCTTTGCACAGCACCAATCTAAAATCAAACAAAGGTTACAAAAAAATTATGAGAAAATGCTCGCATTTATCCAGTCAATATTTTTGTAGCTAACTCCTTACACTTTAATCAATCATAGGTCAATTTGCCATAATGCAGTAGTACCTGTTTTCCACATTTCGATATGGCACCGCCGCAAGCGTGCGTTGACGGGGAAGATAGCGTTTTTAAAACTACTGTAGCTCCATGTCTGAACATTTTACTGGTTTCTCGATTCCTCCCTTATCCGAGTTTTTTCACTTTTCACTCCAATTAACTGAATTAACCATAAAATTTCATTACTTTCACTTACTCTATCAAACGAGCAAAAGCAACCCTGCGTTTTATAACTTTTCCAAAATAAAAACAGATGATTCTCACTCTCACACACACCACACAGTACAGTCGGTCGAGTCGAGACAGCACAAAAGTGTGCATTTCAGCTCGTCATAAAGTTGCTCATCTTCTATGCTCTTCGTGCCTGCTTCATCGCAAAAAGGCAAAAAGAAAGCATTTTCTCTCTCTTATTTTCGTTTCGACAGCCGAAGTGTAAATACGTCTTCATAAGTAGTCCATTTAGTTAGGTACATACGTAAATGTACATTTAGTGGTGAAGGTGAAAGGTAAACTATAATTAAATTACTCGGTTTATTAAATGTTAGAATTTCTGAAAAAACATAAGTTTACATGATTGACATGATGACAGCGTTGATCTCATTTTACCGCATAAGAAGTGCGCAAAAGAATACATCAATCAAGCGACAGCGACGTAGAGTAGGTAGTAGTGGAAAAATTTTATTGTGATTTAATTAATTGACCATTGGTTAATTAAATACGCATGGTTATGGGCATGGTATAATCAACAGTGAGGACCTAATACAGGGAGGGGGTTTGGAAAATTTTATGCTGGGTTTTAATACGTTGGAATATTTTATGCTAATTTAGGTTAGATTTTTTCCCGTAAAAAATACTGAACTTTTGTGCATTAATGAAGATGAGAGATGTATGGTACATCATGTATCCAATCAATCCAATCTACCAGAAAAGTTGTATGCACTTTGCAGCTTACATGTGTGACATATTATAGGGTATTAGTTATTATAGATGGGATAGGAGAGAAAATAGGAAATATCTTAGCCAGGTACTATTTATTAGGTAGCCAACCTTGCATAATTACACCTTCAACCTTGGTCAAATTAGAATAGGATCTTCCTTAGCTTGCTTCTCCTTTTTGGGGTCTTATGTGCTTTCCTCTTCGGCATGCACTAAACTCAAAAGTTATTGGGAGAATTGACCGCGTGCCACGTGCACTTGAGGCGTGCAACTTATAACTTTACTATAACTGTTTTTAACAGCATATTAAATCAAAGCATTTTTCTGCCAGGTCCTGGTACTAGCATCATCACTCAGTCTGACTTTTCGGGACGACAACGCAAGTCAAGCAGGAATTAAATTGTGACTTTTGGGACTACGTGCAGAAATACTTTTTATCATCACCATGAAGGACAAGGATTATTGCAGTGATTGTGGTGCACCTCCACCAAATAAGAAAAGGAAGGGGAAATTTATGAAGCAACACCTTCCCAGCGATATCCGTTCCAAACCTGAGCTGCATAAATATTGGAAAAGTCGATTTGAATTGTTTTCCAGATTTAATGCTGGCATTCTACTGGATACTGGTAAGATGTGCATTATGTGCTTAATTTTTGATAGTGAACGTGAATAGGTAAAATCTAATTTGTGAAATTTGTGTTACAGAGTCTTGGTTTTCCGTGACGCCAGAAATGATTGCTCGACACATTGCACAACGCTGTGAAACTGATGGGATCATTTTAGACGCCTTCTGTGGCTGTGGAGGAAACACAATTCAGTTTGCCAAGCACTGCAGTAAAGGTAAATGCTTGGTGCGGATTGGTCATAATACAGTAATGAATTATATTTTGACAATGCGATTACAATTTAAATTTTGGGTTAATGTTTCTCGACAAATTTTTAAATTTGAGCAACTTATGTAGCTTCACAATTTCTTGGTCTTGGTATCTCCAGTTTAACACAAATGCAATTTATTCTTGCTAATTTCGTTTTTCTTAGGTGACACAACTGGCTGGAGAGGGGAACTACGTGGACATTGAGAAGAATTTTGTACAAAGGACGAATCAAGGCGATAACGGCTTATTATGGGAACTTGGTTAAAGTTTAGACAAACGTATACAGCACATTTCCACTGTCGTTTTAAGCAAGTGTTTTCGAATATAAATTTGTTACGATATTTTAATTCGTTTCATATATTGTATGTATTGTAGGTAGAGTAGTGTAGTGTAGTCCATTTATCATAATCAACCAATTCAGTGAATTGAATTCACATCATTCAAGTTTAATATTATAATTCACTACCAAAAGTAGTGGTTAATTATTTAAGGACATTGACTATTTTGTCTAAAATTATTGACGATATTGTAATTTGCTAATTATATGTATTTATTTATGCAACCAATTGATTGCATAAATAGTGTTTTCCCGAAAGGACAAAAGAAGATTCGGAATTATAAAAAAGTACGATTATTTCACTGTAGACATAATCGGCTTATTATTGTAAACTGTTTAATTACTTGCATTCTTCGCTCATTAACAACCAGTCCAGTCGTGAAACTGGATGGATGATTAAAAGTGATGACCTACAATTGCCACTGGGAGTCAAATTGTTACTTATTTCAATGTGGAAATAGTAATAATTATTGATAATTAAAAATTGTGCCAGCTTGTATCAACAAAATTGTAGGAGAGTCAGATGTGAAATGTCCAGTCCCGTGTCGATACTGGATGGATGATTTATTGTGATGACCCGCTACCGTTTTGCCATATGCGGACGCAAAAGAAAATAGTATTTGATTTTTTCAATGTAGAAATAATCGATATAATTTGTTCATGTGGGAGGGCACTTGAAAAGTGAATGTGAGTGTACAACTACTTTTTTCGGATGTCTTTTTCAGCATTAGCTTCAAATGTTTTGAATACATCGCTAATGTAATTTGTAATAATATTAACGGTAAGACTGAATTATAAGCACCTATTGGGTTTATATCCATATATTACTTATTTCGTAAAAGTGTGAACGACAAGTAAAATATTTTATATTTACATAAAATAATAAAATGTGCGTACGCTTTACAATTATTGAATTACAATTCAATCTTTTTGTACCGTATTTATTTGGAAGGTTTAATTTCATACATAGATGCATTCCATTATCATTTTCGTTGGCATTTGAAATCATCAGTTTTTCATCTCTTTCCTTCCATCTTCTTATCATAAAACAGCTTATACAGTAGCAGTGAAGCAAAAACATCTCAACTCAATCAAGATGTTTGGCAATGCAGCGGAGGAAAATTCTTACCGTAGGTATTAGGCATCATATTTGATTTATAAGCTTTTGAAGAGAAGAGAACAGGTCATTCAAAACTGCATAAAATAGTAACGACTTACATGTAAATGATGATGAAGATGACACGGTAAGGCACTAACAGTGTACATTCATGTTATCTTATTCAAACTTCACTCATCTCTCGTCACGTCAAAGGACCAAAAATGTCAAAACCAGTTTCGTATTTTTTTTGAAGTTAACATGACACGTTTATTGTACTCATCATTATTACACATTATACATGATGATATGCAACAATAAGCCAATTAAATTGCATACCGATTGAAAGTTTTGGCTGTGAACAATAATTTTTGTTTGTTTAATTTCATTTTATAAATGCGACCGGTTCCTGATCATTCTTTTATCTGTGAGTCGCTTTGTTGTTCTTTTGCAGGGTAGGTGTGATAAATTGATTGATTCGTTTGAATGAGTACTAGAGTACAGGTGAATCAAGCAGCATAGTACAAAGCCGTAATGGTACTGACTGAGTGGCAAAAAAACGCTGTAATTTTTCATGTTTGAAACGGTATTTTTGTTGCTCGAAATCCAATAAATGATAGCTTCTAGCTTTTAACAATGATGATAACATTACTGCTGCAATCAGTGTGAAAAAAATGCATGAGAAGATACATGGCAAGGATCAGGATCACTTTAAAATTTTAAAAAATGTACCGTTTCGTAAACAAACAGAACAGAATAAGAAGAAAGTTCTTTTCACTGTTTGTCGACCAATGACCAACGTCAAATTGTTTTTGAAGGAAAGAGAAGACCATCAAAACTTAAGATTTTGCTGCATTTAAAGTTTGACATTGCATGGCTAAGCAATAGAAGTATTTTGCGGAAAAGTTTTAAAATTGACATTGCTGAATGAAAAACAATGGTGCAAATTAAAGAAATTTTGATTTTAACTTGCGCTGTGCTAAGCGTAGTGACTGCGGATAAAAATATGCAGGAGGGTAAATACAGAATTGAAAATTTGGCGGATAAGTTGGTAAGAACTGGACATACAGCAGCGTTAACTGTTAAACAAGAAGCGTATTATTATTTCTTCTAAAATTGGTTGGTACTTAAATGCAGCATATAACGACCGAAGGAGGAAACACGGCATTTGCCCGAATTGTGGGAGAAAATTGGCAAAATTTCGGGGAGCAAAAGTGGACTGTCGAAAAATCAGGTCTGGTAAAAATCTATCCCCAATTAAATTTTTAAGCTGGAAATCATCATCATTCATTTGTTTTTTTCGTGTGGGGATAATTTACAGGCCCTAAAGGATACTTCTTAAGCCCTGACAAGTACAGAACGAACAACGCCTTATCCTACTTCCGGGATCCTGCCCAAAAGTATCCGAGTCCGCAAAAATGGACATTGATTCAAGTTAGGGATGGATATCAAATTCAGAACCAGCGGACAGGTCTCTGTCTCATCTCAAGCGGGTAAATTGCATAGCTTAAATCTAAGCCATCATTTCCGAATTATGTATTCCAATATTCCGTAAAACTTGCTCAAATTTTATGTTCAGACGTCGTCGTGAGATTTTGGAAGGAAAATGTGACCAATATTTGCGTGACAGACACTGGAAATTTGTCACCGTTGCTTGATAGCCTGATCTGATGATTTACCAACCATCAACATTCTCACTTACATTTTATCAGTTAACATACTCTACTCTATATTTTAAATTATTGCAAGAACTGTTTTATATTTCATTTTAAATCAATAAAAGCTTCATTTGTAAAATGCTCAGTTCAAGTTCTCAGTTGCAGCAGCAGTTTTTTTTGGGATTTTTGGGGCACAGTGAGAACCCTTGCATGGCACTCCATCTAATTAAGTTTCTTCAAAATCATTTTTCCCAAAGGATGCTACACAGACAGTCTACTGATAAGGAAAACATGCACACTCTTATTTGTGCATTTTTTTAAAAAAACTGGAATTCCGTCCGTTCGTTCGGAAGAACGCGAGTAGACACGCTATTGTTCGAAAGCAATGCTGATGACGATGCTATGCATTGCCACAAGCAAGAATAGACAGAGGAAGAAAATGCCTTCATTGTGAAGAGTTTTTCGTGCTATTTATAGCAAAAAATCCTTACTCATTGTAATATTCAATGTACCATCAAACACGTAATAAGCATTTTCATTCCATTCTGAAAAAAACATGCCATGAATTAAAAAGGTTTCAAATTAACATCACTCGCTAACACCTTTCAAATTCCGCATTCAAATCAAAGCATAATTATAATTTTTTTAGTAAGGAATAGACTCAACATCATTTGCTATTCATACTCATGTCGACCGGTGAGAACTTGAATTCTATTCCAAAGGAGTCGAGTAGTGTAGCTTATTCCTTAAGCTTCCATTTTTCCAGAACCGGCAAGACAAGCAAGGAAGCAAAAATAGATAACATCCGCCACCATATTAATAAGCTTGAAGACTACATCTTCACGTTTTTCAAAGGTTTAAATTGCTCAAAATGTGAGCCGACGAGAGAATACGGAAGAGGGAAGCTGAAGAGGAAATGTAATAAAAAAGTAAAATGATGACGTGCTGTTATAAAGGCTTGTGGAAGCATGTACGGTAAGAAAAGTATACGTTAGTGGAAACAGATTCCTCCGACGATTCACTATTTCACATGTTTCAAAAGGGAATATGTTTTAAAATGAATGAATGTGCCATGCTGCATACAAATAGGTATTCTCAAACACGCACAGAACTGAATGAAACTAAAAAGAGGGATAGAGAGATGTTCGAAAAACATGCTCTCCACATTCTTGCTTTTCAGTGCACTGCTGTTGCAAGTACTGTTGGTAGAAAAAGTTTAAAAAAAGTTAAACTGTAAGCTTACTATGGGTTATGTTATGAATGAACCCACTTGTAAATAGGCGTAGGCTATTTTCTACATTTTTTTTGATAATTTTAATGTAAAAATTATTTATTATGAGGAATGGGTGACGCACAACTAATTAAGCGTATGCTTAGCGGGGATTTCCCCGACGAAAGCAAGTCAACTCATAAGGACCTCATCAGTGAAAAGTTTTTTGAACAGGTGGACAAAAGTGGGGTGGATTTTGAGAAATTGTTGAAAACTTTAGAAAATGATGTTGGGAGGGTGTACCTGTTCAAAAAGTATTTTGAATGGATACCCTATTGTCAGGAGGAGCTAAACCGTAAGAAAACAAAAATATATGTAAAAATTGCATTTGGAAAGGTAAATTAATATGTTTTTAAAAATTGAATTCTTAATTGGTTTGAAGTATACAAGAAAAATTCCATCACAGCCTCGAGGCTACTGGAAAAGGGAAGAAAATGTAGATCAGAAAAGAACAACAAAGAAGCCCTGCTTTACTACAATCTTGCCATTGCTTATGCGCCACATCCGCTAAAATCTAGTAATGGAAATAGTGGCAAAGGCAGTGCTGGAGATGACGAAGCAGTCATTGGAGAATTTTTCTCTGCGCTTGCGGAAAGATCTGATCTGCTGTTAACGGTCAGGGGAGGTGAAGAGGCTTTAAGGGATCTTGGATTGGCTATGGAATTGCTCAGTGAGAGAAAGGGGGATTTGGTTGAGACACTGAGAGGCGAGTTGGAGGAGAGGTGGAAAAAATGCGAAAAGTTTCTTGAGGAAAAACAAAGTTTTATGGTGGAGCTGGCAAAAGACAGTTTGGAGGAACAGGAGAAGCGAAATAAATACAGGAATTTACTCTTGTTTAAAATCAAGCAGAGCAACCCGGTTATTCCGAGTGCGGAGAGTTTTGTGGATATCAAGGTGGATGAGGTGAAGGGAAGACAGTTAATTGTTACGAGGGACATTCCACCTGGTAAAATTATTTAAAAATTTGCATACACTTTTTAATGTCCGTGAAGTAGGAGCAATTAAAAATGGAATTTTATTTTTTCGGGGATTTTTAAAGGGACAACAATGGTCGTGGAGGAACCTTACGTGAAGGTGCTTAAAGGCTCGCTAAAATGGGACATGAATCATTGTCACTACTGCTTTCGAAGAATAAGAGGTGGAGGTGGTATTCCATGTCCAACTTGTGTGTTTGTAAGCTCATTATTTGCGTACGGAAAAAAATGATTTTTTTATAAGTGATTACATGAATTTAATTGAATTTTCATTCAAATTTAGGAAATTTATTGTGCTCCAGACTGTCGTCAACAAGCTTTGAAACGCTACCACAAATACGAATGTCCTTGCTATCCTTATTTCCACTCAACCCGAACCCAACGTCATATTCACATGGCTATCCGAATAATTTGTACTGTAGGTCCCCAAGAACTTTACCGCATGTTTAAAATCAAGGACCCAAAGCTATTCAGTTGTCCTTCTGGACCTGACATTGTTTTGGGTGCAGATCCCGACACAAAAGTGTACGACTCTTTATCCTATCTCCCAATTTATCATCTCATCTCCCACAACAATCACAATCCCGAAGACATGAGCAACATTGAATATTTCACAAATGTGCTACAAGGTCTAATTTTTGCCAACGCTCTGGAAAAATTCTCCAGCTTTTATGACGAAATTAACTATTTGACCACTCATCCGAAAGAATTTTTCAAAACATTTGTCGCCTCCATGATACTCCATCACATTGAAAACGTGGCATTCAACTCAATAAGCTTAGATGAACTTACCGGTCTAGAAGGGATAACCTTACTGGTCAAGGAGCCGACAATTTTAAACGAGCGCATACGAGGAATCCAATTCCCACAATATGGTGCCGCCACATACGCACTAGCCAGCTTGATAAACCACTCCTGCGAACCCAACACAACAAGAGTCCACGATCTGAAATATGGTCGAATGGCGTTTGTCGCTTTGAAAGGTATCAAAGCAGGAGAAGAACTGGTGACCAGCTACAGTCGCGTTTTTCTCGCCGACACCCGAGATGAAAGAAGGGAGTACTTGAAAAAAACCTACAACTTCTTTTGCCAGTGCATCGCCTGCAGTCAGGACTGGCCTCCACTGCTTCAAATCAATGAAGGTCTTCAACTAAGTTGTACCACCTGCTCGAAAAAATTCCGCATGGATGAAAAGCACGGACCAGCGTACACAAAATGCATACTGGACAAAAAGGGTAAATGCTTATCATGCAAAAAGGCAGTGAGCATGGGTGAAGCGCATGAAATCCTGGAGGGAAAAATTGAAAGCTTTTTCAAAGCTTACGATCTAATCCTGAAAAATAAGCCGTTGGAAGCGATTCGTGTGATTGCGCCGTGCATTCAGCATTTTCAGGATGGCGTGGTTCCACCGTACAGGAAACTGTACATGGCGCAGGATTTACTGAAAAGTGCGTTGGACTTGATTGTTTATTATTCTGAGCCAAAGTGAGGATAAACAAACTGATGATCAAGATGATGAGTAATTTTATCACAAGCGTTGTTTAAAATAATTATTATTGTAAAATGCATTTACAGAAAAAATTAAACAGTGAAAATAAACAAACAAGAAAAATAATAACTTTTTTTGAATGATTTTTATTTCCTTTTGTAATCATTTTATATTTATTTTATGCCAGTCATTTTCATGTTTTTTTTTACTGCTTGTTGTCGTAATGTACATTAAATCTTGCATGATGTCACACATTATCATCATTAATTCGAGCAATTATTATTGTATTTTTTATAACAAATTGTAAAGAGCACACAATCCATTTTCTATTTTATAACTTTGTGTTTGGAACTTGATCAATCTAACAACATTAAAGTTTATGTTTTTTTTGTATAGT